>VWZW01006407.1:426044-540291 GCA_013397115.1 Edolisoma coerulescens | reverse complement strand
TTTTATTAATTTTGGAGGCAGCAGATGTGTCTGATGGCTGAAATGGATAGGAAGCCAGAATCATCTGTTCGGTTTTTTTGTTGGCAAAGTAGATCCTTCACATTAGTCTCAAGGAGGTAGGTGGCTAAGTTTATGTACTCACCACAGCTTCAAGATTCATCCTTTCCAGTCCTCAGTTCTCAGTGGATCTGTAAGAAACCCCTCTTCATCCTGTGATGAATGAGAACTGCAGGAGCTCAGGCGAATTCATGGCATCCTTTAAAATTGTGTCTTTTTTAAAAAGTGATCTCTGTATCTGCTGTAGCCCGAGTAAACAGAGGACTTAGATCAGCATGCCCGTTGAGCTAGCACATTTCACCAACACTAATCTCATTTAAAAAGAGAGAATTGTACATTGAGCCAAGCAGCTGGCTGAGGGCATTTGTGCCGTAGGCTGTCATGATGCCAGGCCAGGTTGACAGCTGGGACCTTGTAGGGTAAATAACACAGCTGAGCTCTGGTTTGGGCTCCAGCAAGGCGGCTGTGCTGGTGGGATGCTCTGCTGTGAAGTCGTTTCCTCTGAACTGTGGGTCAGGCTCCCGTGTGTCCTGTTCTTCTCCAAGGGCATTGCCCACTCTTCCAGTTACTTAACATTTGATGGCCACCAGAGTCTCTGTTTGTCCTCTTCCTTGAGCCTGGAAAAGGAAGAGGAAATCAGTGGTTGGAGACAGAATCCTGCAGCCATGATCAAAGGAGAATGAAGATTCATGCTTGCTATTGCATCTGGTTTCTCAAGGCACCAGCCTAGGGAAACCTAGGCAGGTCTCAGTGGGAGAAGACAGCAAAGCATTTGGTAAAGGTCCAGGGCATTTGACAGTAGAGTCTAAGTCTTTATCAGTTCTTCTGTGCTAAAAGGAAGAACAAAAACTATTTCACATTTTTGTCCCCTTTCTGGGCTCTGAATCCATTTAGGATAAACTGGAGCAGGGTGCAGCTGTTGCCATGAGGAGAGCAGAAACATGATGTGCTCTGGCTCTATGCTCATTTTCTTTTTTTCAGGCAAGTTTGAGAGCTGAGGGATGCANAGTGTAACTCAACTTCAGTCCCTGTGAATTCTCAGAGCTGAAAATATGGGAAGGATTCTATTGGAGGAACTATTTTAAAAATTTATTTCTTGGACTGATCTAAATACCAGAAGGAAACCATGCCAGCGCCACAAATGGCTGGTTTGTAAATTTTTATTCTGACGGCTTTCCCACATTTTTTGGAGAGGCTGTAAGCTGATTTCTGAAGGAGAAAGCTCTGTGTTGCTTAGCTGCAGTTTGTATGGGTTTTTCTCTAGCTGTGGGAATGGAGTTGCAATACAACACAGGGCAGAAATTCGTCCTGTGACAGGGTGGTGTGTGGTGGCAACCCTTTCTTTGCCTGTTGGGTCAGGTGGTTATGGATTGTGATGAGAGGCAATGGGGAGAAGATGCTTCTTTGCATCCAGTGAGCTGTTCTGAACCATCATGAAGGACTTCTCTGTGTTTCACACTGCTTATAAAAGAAGAACATCTGTGTGTGCAGCGTGTTACCCCAACAAGTGATGTTTTGTCAGGGTGAAATATGAATTACATTTGTAACTGTGGGACAGATGTACATAGGTGAGAAGGCTTTTAGTGTAAGCATTACATGAGGCTGCACTGACTTCCATGGGAGCTGTAGGACCTTAATGAGGAGACATGGTTCATTCAAATTTCACACTGCGTAGCTTGTTCCTTTCCAAATAGGTTTTGTTTAATGGTATTTGTTATTTTGATAGCTTCCTCTCCTCCCCCTCACCATACTTCCCAACTTCTTTCCGTAAATGCATCATCATGGTAAAAAAATTCCATAAACAGAGATAACAAGCTTTTTATGTGCTCATATGTATTGTTATTCATAGAACACATTAAATGCCTAAGGTTACCACTTTTGGTCCTTAAGGGATGTAGTAATAAAAATTCAACAGCCGTTTTTTTCCTAATCAGAATTCTGTACTGAATGCATCTGGTTTCGAACTCTTAGATTAAAAAAAGGCGATAAAACCTCTGCTTGGCTGTTAGCTATTTTTATTTTTTCCTTTTGGGTACCATAAATTGCTTGCATACAAATCCGAGATACAGCCTGTCTTGTTTTTAAGAGAAGATGAATTTTGGATTAGAATTCTAAGTGAATTTTTTATAGGAGAGAGAAACCTTGAAGCACCCCTCAGTACCTTGTATTTATCTAGTACTTAAGTAACCTTTGGTCTTAAAACATGTGTATAATTAATATTTCATTGTAGCCTTCTAAATATATTTTGTTACCAAATTAACTGCCTGCCTCAATGTGTTTTGGGAGGGAGCTTTAAGGGTGCACTTGTCCTTAAAGTTATATGGCTGATGAAAATGGGATTTGTCTTCCATGCAAAGCTCGTTGTTGCCCCAAATAGGCACCCTAGCAGTGATTACTTTCTGATCCTAGGCCCTGTGAGAGAGACACTCAGCACTCAAATGAGTGCTTTGTGTGTGCTGTCCTGCTGGAATTGGGTTTTACTGCTGTCAATTAATGTAATAAAAGCGTGTAAGTAGAGTTTCCATTTAGATATTGTTCCAAGGTTGGTCACTGATCTGAAAAGCATCTTCCGAAGTTTTTGGGGACTACATTAGGTTTTTAGAACCTGGCCTTTCTTTGGCTATGTGACAAAATCAGAACTAGGGTAGCTACTTGCAGTAGTGGTAGTTTGGTTTTCCAAGTTTTTTTGCTTTGAAAATAGACCTGTGCATCCTGGTGTGACCCCTTGGAAGTTCGCAGGTGGCAGGAGAGTGGTGGGGTGGGTGAGGGTCGCTTGGCTGTGAGGCTGTGATTTTAAACAAGGTTGAAATCATGTGTTTTCGCATGGTTCCTCTTCTTTTAGCCAGTTCCTCTGGGAATGTGGTGTCACTGGTGTGGAGGTCAGGGGGTCTGGAGATGAAGGGTGATGGGCTCAGTGCCCCTCTGGCATGGGAGGTGTGGGAAGTGTTGGTGTCTGCTTTGAAGTGCCTCCCCATTTCCATCTTCTCAGAATTCCCCCAAAAGGAGGTCACTGGTGGGTGCTGAGGCTGGCTCTGGTGTTGGGACAGGCAGCTCCCGCTGTGGCAGGAGGGTGGAGGGGGCATTCCCCCGCCATTCCGGGGGTCACAAAGCTGTTTTCCGGGAAGTGACCGAGACAAAGAGCAAGTGTGGCCTGCTCGGGAACACAGATTTATGGCTCAACTCCTGACCCATCCCCAAATGCAGCCGTCTGAGCTGTGCATTATAATGTGGGATTAAATTTGTGTGTCCCTTTGAGTTACTAGTGGCATTAGTCATCTCCCCTATAAGTGTCCAGTTGGTTGCTGAAATAACCGGTTTTCTCCCCAAAACTTCTTTCCAGTGCTTCTGCATTGGTTCCTGTGTGTTTCCAGTCTTTTTAATACCTTTTACCATGCCTGCATTTTTTTCTTTTAATTCTTTTAAAATATATGTTAGCAGATGGTTTTAAAGGAAATACTTTGGGAAATTTTTAGCTTTCCCATGTGGCTTAGATTGCTCAATCTTTTGGTGGTTCCATTTGATTGCAAAGTCAACATTGCTATACTTTTAGAAAGAAGTGTTATTACTCATACATAGTTACCTGAAATCCCACAAAAACCATGCTCTCAAAAATGCACAGTATCACCCCATCATGACAGATTTCAGGTGCTCCATTGTTCACTTGCAGTTGCCTCCTTAAGTCAGTTGTTTCCTGTTCTGTTCTCATAATGATATACATGAAAGATTAAAGATAATGGTGTTTTCTAGTGAGCATAGCCCAAGGTGAATTCTGTTGGCTAAATAAATAACTGGATTTAAAAAACAACCAAAAAACAGCTAGATGGTGTTTGAAACCATAACTCCAGAGTCAGCTTTCTAAGTTCCTTCTTGGGATGTGTACCCAGCTTGGCTTAGTTCAGTGGGGTTTTGGGTGGGATTTTTCACGTTCTGAAAATTGTGTGTTTATGGTACAAATTAGCATCGTGCACCTCATTTAATGGAATAATTGACTTTGCCTGTTGGCTAAATGATCCTTTTCTGTTTGTGGAGCTGTGCTTGCACCTCAGCAAGTGCGACCCCTTGACCTTGGAGTTTGTATCAGGACAGTTCTGTAGTTTGAGGATGGTGACATTTTCACATTAAGGGGTCAGTTTGGGCTGGTGAAGGGGGATAATGGGTGACTTGAAGTTGTTTCAGTTCTGTTTGGGAAGGCACAGGATGCATTCATAAACAAGCAGTGGCAGGAGCCCTTGTTTTTCACAGGGAAGGGGATGGGGCTGTGGGGGAGTACCACTGTGTGTGTAGTAAATATTTGGCTGTTTGGCATTCCCTTGTGCTCTGGGCAGCCTGTTGTGTGGCCTAAACAGGGTGAATAAAAATTCTAGGGAAAGGTGCTGGAGAGGCCTTGTTAGCACTTTTCCTTGAAAACAGCAGTAGATTCCTTGGATGCTGGTTCATTCCAGCCTTGCTTGTCAAGGAAATGGAGGCAATTATCGTAGGTAAACCAAGGGAATTTAAAATGGATCCAATAATCTGATTTTATCTCTGATTCTGTGACTATTTATCAATTCCCTGTGCTGTCAGGAAGGGAAATTAGGTTACCTGGTACCTTTAGTTTTCTCCATCTCTGGATTTTTATCATCATTTCTTCTGTTGTTGCAACTGTCCTACAAATTTACGTGCCAGTGAGTTAATAGATGAATATCTAGAAAGGCTCTTTGTACATGTGAGCTTGCAGAAACATCTCCTTCTATCTTTCACATGCTGTTTAAGCCCAGTGACGCTTGTTACAGAGATGCTGCCTTTGCTGTAGTGCTGAGTCCTTCTGCAGCCACCAAATTTGCACTTTCTAGCCCTGTTGGTCTCAGTGCCTTGCAAACCTCGGCGACTGAATCTTTAGAATAAAATGCAGGACTCCAGAAGTGACTGTGGGGAGCAGATGACAGATTCTGTACTGCCGTTTTTATTTGCAAAATGTTACTTCTTTAGGCTTATTTCTATTAATTAGCGTTTAATCATCTCTCAGGGAAGAGATCCTTCACATGGGCAGAGCATCTTTCCATCTTAGCTCTCTCTCACGGTGGTGGGCAGATGGCTGATATGTTCTGTCTCTGCAGCAGTTCTGGGTTAGGAGAGGGAAGCAGTTGAATTTCCCTTGCACTAAAGGGACTCCGAAGCATGGCACACTTGTGTCTTACTGGATTATCATTACTTCATAGCTGAGCTGGTTCTTTGAGCCCTGGGAGGAGGACACAGGATTTTTAGGAGCTGTAATAAAAGAGTGGAAATTATTGTTGTTTATACTAATTTTGCTGTAATTTCCACGTAGCGTTTTGCAAGATGTTTTCCAGATGTGCTTTTTTCATCTCTGTGTTTCTGGGGACAGTGCTAAAATCTTTAAAGGAAGCAAGCAGCCTCCCTTCCCTCTCTGTTTCTTGCTTTTCCCATCTCCCTGAATTGCTGTGCTGAGTTCAGTTGGTGGCTGGTCACTGTGTGATACTGGCAGTGACCCTCTCCCAAAAGCCAGGCAGGATTCACCACATCCACCAACAGCCTGGGCTG
Source organism: Edolisoma coerulescens (assembly GCA_013397115.1). Taxonomy (NCBI): domain Eukaryota; kingdom Metazoa; phylum Chordata; class Aves; order Passeriformes; family Campephagidae; genus Edolisoma; species Edolisoma coerulescens. Next base: position 534,693 of record VWZW01006407.1, on the reverse strand, counting down.
AGCAGAAGGTTGAAATTGTGTCTTGCCATCATTTATTATTGGGAGGTATTTGCTGAGAGCTTTGAGGAAAGGTTGGGTTTGGTTTGTGCTGAATGTGGATTTGGACGGATCAAATTGAAATGTTCCTTTTTTATTGTTATATTCAAAAATGGCCCCTGTTAAGAGTTTAATTGCAAGGAGAATGGGATGGGGTGGATAATGACATGATGGACCTAATCTGCAGAAGTCTCTGGATCTTGGGAGCAGACCTAAGGAAAAGGTTGGCAGGCTTATACGGTGCTGCAGAGAAGAAGAAGAAGAGGAGAAAAGAAACTTTGTAAATATCATAGGAAGAGCAGCACTTACATTTCCCTAAAACTGGGAAGAGAAGGAAGCCCCTGCTGTCTGACCCACATAACCACCCAGTGCCTTAATGCCTCTGAACAGAAATGATCAGCTCAGACCTGCTGCTGCTGCCACAGGATTGAAGCTCTCAGTGAAGCTGACAAGTTCCTCAGGATCTTGTTCCTGACCGGATTACGGGCAGAGGATGCAGTACACAGGAACAGCAAATTGCACTGAATGCCACCAGCAAACCACATTTGTAACTCAGCACACAAGAAATTCTTACTGCAAGGACCTGAGTACCTCTCCTGAAACTGAAGATTCAGCTAGGCCATGCTGATTTAGTCACTTGATAAGTTTTAAAAACAGTTATCATTTGGACAGAGTTTCTCATGGGTTGGCCTCCATCTGGAAGCAACTTTGAAGTGTTTGGAAAATTCCTTTCAGCATTTTTTGGCTACAGAATATGAAAAAAATGCTCATTTTGTGTGTTTCTGAAAGTAAATGGGAGCTATATCAAAACCTGACATTTTTGATGGAGGTAGTCTTCTCAGTGATAAAGCGTTAGTGACTTGGGAAATTCTAAAAAAATGGAGTTTTCAAAGAAACAAGAAATTCCTGAATATGCCAGGTAGCACTGAAATTCTTTATTTTGTACCTGGACTTGAAACGGAGGCTGATTTATGGCATCACAGTCATGGCATGTGTTGCATCAGTCCAGCTGGGCAGTACCAAGGCTTCGAAGTTGTGTCTGGGGCTTGGAGCCCAACCAGAGGTGAAAATCTGTGGCAGAGATGGGGAACTGGGGTCTGCAGGCCCATGCAGTCTGCACGGATATACACCTGGACTGGGATTTTTGTCCATGCTGGAAGATCATGCAAAGGTGCACGGCAGTGTGCAGCTTGCTTGGGCTGTCCAGATGCTCTGCTCTGACCTCAACCAAAGAAAAGGTGGAGGACATTGTAAACAGATTATGGAAACATGTCCAAATCAGTTCCAAAAGCTATTTGAGATGCAGGATTGCTGCAAGTCTCCTGCAATGGAGAACCCATGATTTTTGCTGTGTTCCCTAATAGTCTCCTGCCCAAAGCATTTTCATTGCAACTTGCTGTGGTCACCACTGCATCAAAAAGACAGTCAGAACACCAGAAATGTGTCATGCAAGTTGTGCCTTTCATTCTTGGAAGAATAGGTTAAGATAAAAGAGAAGACACTTTCCAGGTATGCATTAACAGAATAGATAGAAGAACAGGTAGAAACTCAATCCTCCTGTTTCACTTCAATAGTACTTAACATCTAACTGGCTCTAATTAGGCTTGCAATGGGAACATAATTAAACACATGTCACTTCTGTTTCCCTTTGAAAACAAAAAAAGGAAACAAATACAGATAGGTTACCCTCAGTACCTTGATGTTCTCCCTGATGGCTGCATCTTATGGCTGGGTTCATTTTCACTGGTGCAGCTGCCCTGTGCTGGATGTAGCATTTATTGCTCTGTGGTGTGCACTGATTGCAGACAGAGCATGATTCAATTTACCTGCAAAATAATGTCTTAGAGGAAACCAGCAGCTGATATTATTGCATGTTTTTGAGATTTTTTTTTTTTCAAATTTCCTCTCCTTTCAGGTCATTGATGCTATGCTAGAGCTGCTTTTTTGTATAACTGAGTCTTTGAGTCAGTTGAAGCTGCAGTTTCTTGTAAATGTTGAGATCAGCTTGAGTGTTACCTGGAACTGAGTTCCTCTTTCCAGTATACTTCAGGAAAACTGCTGAGTTAAATTGTGTGGGTCAGATAATCTAGAGGCTTAAATTGATCTCCCTTGTCCCAGAACAACTTAAAGGCCATCTGTGCATCTCCCGCAGTCTTCAAGGTTTGGGGTTTTTTCTATGCAAGTGCAACCTAAAAACTCCTGAAGAAAGAACCAGGACATCAAGATGTTGGGGAGCTGACTGTCAGGAATGTTTCCCCATTATTTCCTGGAACATACAAGCCAACCTTCAGTGTATTCCTTGCTTCCTGTTCTCACAAAACAGGAGCTGATGCAAAGGGATTGAATCAGGATTTTCCAACAGGAGATCACACCATTTAAAAAGAAAAAAAATGCAGTTCATGGAGATGACCTTACTGGTTTATTTCTGTCGTGGCAGGTAGGACTGGGGACACATGACAGCCTTTCCAGGAGACAGCGTGACCTTGCTGCATTTACTGAGTATGTGCAGGCTGTCTGTGCAGCTTTCAGAGCACTCGTGCAAAACTCTCACTGACAGGATGGGGCAATTGTTGTTTTTGCCCATGGCCTTGTAGATAAACACTTCCTTGTGGAAAAAAATACTCCTTTTTGAACCTTTCCCCATTGGTCTCCAACTTCAAAGCGATGCTTTCACTGAGCATCCTCCCAGCATGGAAAGGGCAGCTCAGTGCCCTCTGTCCCCTGCTCAGCACTGACTTCACCCACCTCAGCTGTGTTTACTGGCGTTGTCACCAGAGAGACGTGCAAGACAGGACTGTTGCTCCTTGTCCCATCCAAGGTGGTCCCTGCCACAGCCAGGGGACAGCCAGCAGCCTCCTGGCCAGAGGGAGAGCACCGCCAGGCAGGTGTGGGGCGGGCTCTCCCTCTGTGCTCACCAGCCGGCAAAATTACAAACTGCAGGAGATGTGCTGGACCAGCCACTGTGGTAATAAACAGTATTTCATCCAGCACTTGTGTAATTTTTAACTGAAACCAGCAACAAAAATAAAACCTCCCACTCCCAGGACTTTTGTGTTTTGTAAGCAACAGCTAGTTGCTTTGTGACAAGATGGTTGTTCTCAAAATAGGTATGTCTGTGGCAGAGAGAATTTTCAGCTCATGGAATTGATCAGAATAACATGGAAGAGTTGCCTCAGTTTCTGTGAGCTGGCATGATATGCATGTAATACTCTTTAACACAAAACAAACCTGGTCCCTGCTGTACAGACACCTACAGAAAATAGCATGCTGCACCACAGCTATTTTTTAACAGAAGTATCAGATTTAATGTGTTCCTTCCCCCACTGCTCACTGACCTCAGATTGCTGGGGGACCAGACAGGATTAATCCCTGTGCCATGAAGAATATCCAGTATTAAAGCAAGGAGCTGGGCTGTTTCCTAGAGCAATGCAATCCCCAAATGATTGAGAATATAACTGAACCACAACCACTTAGTTGATTTCTTCTTTTAATTTCATTAAGTGCTTGGCTTTCCAGCATCATGCCAGGTGTTAGACCAAAGTGAATTCCTCTTTTTCCAGCACTATTGAATATGAAAAATATTTAAGATTACAAACCTCTAAATCTGAAGGATATAGAGAAGAATTTCATGCTAAGTCTTAGCTCTTAGGCAATCAATCAAATTATTAATGATATGAGAGTAAGAGCCACCTCATCAGTGAAGAGCAGACAATTACCCAGTTTTTCTTCTAGTACCATTAACCAGCTGATCAGTTGTGCCCCAAGCCCAAGTCTGTGTGGCAGTAAAATTTCCCTTTTGAAAACATTTTTGCTCTACATCATATGTTAGTGCAATACTGGTAAGCAAAAGAATATCAAATAAAAAGACATTTCAAGAAGAATTACATCAGCTCTGGTTGATGGGCACATGTGGGTGGACTCAGCTTGGTCCATATGAAAGGTGTAAAATGTCTTGCAACATCATCTTGCTCTGCTTAAATGCAGTGGGAAACGAATATGACCAAACAGTCATGCAGTCAGGCAATGATTTTTGAAACTCACCTGTGCTTAATATTCATCCTTGGTGAAACGGACAGTTATTCTGGCTTGGATTCTACAGAATTCCCATAGACTTGGGATTGGGGGGGTTTATTATTCCTTTGTGTGCTGGATATCTCAACAGGATAAACTTTTTTCCCCTTCCTCTGTCAAGTTAAATTCTGCCTCTGGTCTCTAGACTTGCTTTGGTCACACCGTGATTTTGCAGCACAAAATCATTTTACAAGAAGATATGTGATCCTCTGGTGTGGTGGTCCCACGGAAGCTTAGATGGACCCTAAAAGAGGTAAAATTGTGTTTAAAATTTTGCAGCTTCTGTGAAAAAAAAGCCTAAACTGAAGGAATACAAGAGCAAAAGACATCCCTGTGTTGATGAGATGGTGTAGTGCGAGACCACACAAGAGCCAGCTGGTGGATGAATAAATGCTGGGTATTATGGCTGGCATCAGAGGGCATGGCAGAGAGCATATTGTCTGGATTAAATTCAGAAAAAACTGGACCCTGGCTGCACCCTGTATGTTGATAAGGTGGGATTCTTTTACAACATTGAGAGCTGTATGTTATAGTTTCTCTGTTCTTAAGAAGCATTGTGTAATTACTTAGGGCAAAACTAAACCTTTGGATTTATTTACCAGTGGTAGTCCTTAAAAAATAATAGCTGGCATGTCCATTTGATAGACAGAGCCACTGATGCAAGTCAGGCAATATGTCTAAGATGTCGCACAGCTGTGAGTTAGTTATTTTAAGTCTCTAATAATTATTAGGTTGTAGCAATCACTTTGACATCTGCATCATTTGAACTGCAGGAACACCAAACTGAATTAAAAATTAGGGTTACCTGATGTTGCCTGTAGAGTATGGGAATGCTTCTGAAAAGTCAAATGAATGCTGCTTGTGGAGACAGATTATGATGGAGCAGCTGGCTGTATCTGAGCTATGAAATTGATGCACCTTGATGCTTCTTTATTCTGAAGCTGCATAGACAATGCTCTGGAAAAAGCATTTCAGGCTGTCCAATATCTTGGGAGAGGGAGGTGAGATGCTGGTGCATGAGAGCAAGCCCCAAAGTGCGTGGGCTTCCACAGCTGGGAATGATCCACTCAACTTTCCTGACTTCCTAGATCAGGCAAGCCCTTTTGTGGGGAAAAACCCCCTAAAAATTCCTGCCCATGCAGGGCATGGGGGAGATAGTTTTCCTTCAGGGAAAGACGTGCACATTTCTGTAGATGGATATCCACCTTTATTTTGGAAGATCGTTTGGCTGGGGCACAAGCCTTTTGACACACTTCCCCACGGAGAGGAGACTCGGTGTGCCTGCTTAAGAATGTCCTCATCCTCTTTGTGCTAAGTGCCAGCGATCTGTTATCTCCATGGTATGTTCCAAGTGTGGCAAGCAGGATCAGGTTTAAGTGGTGACCTCCAGAACAAGGTGGTTTGCTTACTCTTACCCTGCTGCGGACATCAAGACACAGAGGAAGATTTTGATAACGTGGAGATCTGGTTAAAGACCAGGATGCAGAATTTTGTCATTTGTGGATTCTGCCAGATTTTGTGAGTGGGATTGTCAAGTGCTTCTAGGAACTGGACTGACTTCTTAGCTGAAGAGGGGGTCTCTTTCTAGTTTACTCATGCAGTGGATATTATGACAGAGTTATTAGCAGTTTTGTTTGATAAATTGTAATCAGATAGCTACAAAGAACACTCTGTGTGGGGATGCAGCTCTCAGGACTGTGCTTTAGCACAGGAAAAGGGCACTAACACCTACTGGGGTAGAGGGTGTGCTGGGAAGGACAGTGGGGGCTTCCCAAGCTGCCATTTAAGGCTAGAACAGGTTATAAGGAAAAGGATTTCAGGTAACTTACTGCTTGGAGGGAACATTTAATTTGGGGATTTCTTCAAGGAGAAGGGAGTTTGTTCATGCTGAGAGCCTATTCTGTAGCCTGTGCTTTCTCCCACACCCCAGTGAGACCCTCCTGGAAGAAGTTAATGCCAGCTGCTCTTGGTTTTGTGTCAGAGTTAAATTAAGGCTTTTCGCTAGCCTGGATTAAGGTGTATTTTGGTGTTTGGTGGGTGTAGGCGGTGACAGCTCATGGAAAGATGTGATCATTCATCCTAGCATGCATCTTGAATCTGAGTGGGTGAACGACAGGCTGGTTTTCTTCTGATGGCCCTGTGCAGTTCTATCTAAAACCCCTTGTAATGGCTATTGCCCAGCTGGTCAGGCTGAGAGCAGAGCAGAATGGCTTAGGGCAGTCAAGTTTTGTTCTTATCCTCTCCTATGGCTTGGTGAGCAAGAGGGCAAAGGGCTCAGCAGGGACTCAGCAGAAGGTAATTAATTTCTCTGGCATTCCTGGACCATGCTGCTTTTAGGCAGAGAGAATTTTCAGGTTAGCCACAGCATGATTTCTGTTTCCCACTTCTCCTTCCCCCTGAGTGGGTATCATGTAGGGACAGAGATTGCTCTGTGGCGTAGTTCGCGCTTTGTTTTCTTTCATCACCTTATGTGGTGCAGTTTAAATTACACTTTTCAAATTGTAAATTGCTTAAGAAAGACTTCTTAATGCCATTTTTCCTGGCAGTTTATTTCATACTTTTCATGCAAGTTGTACCAATCAAGTGTCTAGCGGGGCTGCCTGCTAAGCAGTAACAGATGGCCCATGCTAGCGAGGACAGGAAGGATCACAGGGGTAGGAGCCAGTGTTATCTACATATGTGTTTTGGGTTGCATCATGAATGCTTCCCAGGAGGAAGCACAGCTGGCACTGGAATTGTGGAGATCTGATTTTTGGTATTCTCTATTCCAAGTCTTGGCATATGTGAAAATCAAGTTCATGTTGGGCTAGATCAATAATATTGAAATTATACCTCTTCTTGGATAAAATCACTGTGCTTGCTAGTTTTCTCTTTTTATTTTTTTTTTTGGCTTATCCTGTAATCAAAAGTACTGTGTGAGAAAATACACAGAAGAGAGCAGCCAGGTCTGTGATGTAATCTTGCTACCATGTGTGCTCTACCACAGGATGGCCTGAAAATGGAGTAGCTAATGCAACACTGAAGGAAGAAAACCAGAATTAATCATAGATGGTTTGACCAGTATTTCCCCTGCTAGCTTTGCTCTGGCACTAAAATACTTGGGTACCATGATAGGCAAAAAGGCCAAAGAGGAGAGGGGGATGTGTCAGGAAGTGGCTGCCTTGCAGAGATCAGGTTCTGGGAAAGTTTCTTCCTCATGCTGGGCTGGCAGCATCCCCTATGCGTCGGCCTGGTTTTCATCTGTAGCAGTGGGCACACCTCCAAGGGGGCAGGGGAAAAGCATGAATGAAGAAAGCTGTGATCTTAAACACAGTCTGTGGAGGCCAAACTTTGATTCTGCTGAGGTGGCCAAGGCTTAGCCACAGCCTCCTTCGCTTTGTGTACTGTATTATATTGGATGTTTGTCCAGGTGCCAGCAGGAAAAGGCCAAGAGATCCTAGACATGGCCACGTGATTAAGATTTGGCACATCAGGCCTTTCAGAGGACTCACAGTGTATATCGGTACCTGTCTCCTCTTGATTCTAAGACACAACATGAATAAAAATGTGAGAAACTTCTTACTGAAAAATTCACTATCAGACAGTCATGGGAAATTCATCACTTTGTGGGGTTTTTTTGGCTTTTTGTTGTTGTTGCTGTCCTAGAAGGTTTCAGTTTAGAAGATAACATTTCATTTGGTTCTGACATTTAAATCCTTTTCCTTCCCCTGAATGGACAGAGGCTAAGCAGCCCCTGCCTTGTATAAGGCAGCGAGAGCTTGTGTCAGCCCTGGGATGGTGCAATCATAGAATCACAGAGTGGTTTGGGTTGAAAGGAACCTCAAAGTTCCTCTAGTTCCAATCCCCTGCCAAGGGCAGGGATGCCACCTGCTAGACCAGGTTGCTCAAAACTCCATCCAACTTGGCCTTGAACCCTTCCAGGGCTGGGGCAGCCACAGCTTCTCTGGGCAAACTCTTCCAGTGCCTCACCACCCTCCAACTTCTGTTCTCACCAGCAGGATAATAACCTGTAGTAGATAAAATACACTGCAAGCGCCCAGAGAATGATGTAGAAGATCTTAGGAAGATAACCTCAGGCAATCCTGTCAGGATATGCCCTTATCCTCGGGCACCTGAGCAAGAGGAAGACCCTTCTTCTCAGCCTGGCCTGGAAGGATTTGTCTCACAACTCGCCTTATGAGTTTTGCACTTTCCTAGTGCTGCATCACTGTGTTGACTGTAGTTCCTGCTGTCTTGATGTGTGTCTTTTGAGCATAAGCAGAAAATGTTGGCAATGTGTTAGGAAAAGATCCATGAGGAATGGCTCTGAAATGCCCTGGGAAAGGGGAGGAAACCAAGTGAGGTGGTGAAAATTCCTCCTCTCTCCCTGGCCCGTGTACACGAACTTGCTTGGGTCTATGGTAAGGCCAGATTCTGTATCCACTTAAAAGCATTTTCACCAACAACCTTGTGTGTGGAGACAGGGCTAGAAACACATTGCTGGTCTTTTAAGGGAAGGAAAGGTAAATTTATCCCCACTTTCTCCAGGAGATATGGAACCCATGGCTGTGCAGAACGGTTAAATGCACTTACCCTTGATGGAGGTGGCAGCTGGGTATTCTCTGGTTCTCCTATTCTCCATGTGCCATGGCATTCCTTCCGGAGAACAGCAAAGGAGGGAGCACCTGCTTTTGTACCTAAGCTGTTGAAGGGATCACCGTACTTAATGGTAACTCTCCCTTGCACTTCCCTCCTTAAGCTCTGCTCTTGAGAAATAGCTCATTAATTTGTTAGTGGCTTGATGAGAAAGGAGGGGGTGGAAAGCCACTAGCAAATGGATTTGGTCCCGCTCAGGTTTCTCTCTAGCAGGAGGAACCTGCTCTTTCCCCCACTGCTCCAGTGGGGAGAGCAGGAGCTGGATGGTGAGGAAGTTGCTTCCCCTATTATTCCATAGACTAATTTGCCTGCTGCTCATACACAGGCTGCTGTATATAAAGTCTCTTCTTGATGGACATGATGAGTTTCCTAAGAAATGATGTAAGGGCGGTAGAGCTTACACAGATTCCAAAGTTAACTGCCACCTTCCTCCCAAAACTTCACACCAAAGTTTAAATGTGGTACCTTTCTCTCCTTTTCAAAGATCTGTGTGTATACCAAAAGTCAACAGGCAAAAAGATCTTTATACTAATACTTTGACCTCGTAAATCGGTCTTGCAGACAGATAGAAATTGGCAAGTTCCTTTTGTATGGGTTTGGCAAGCACTGCTAGAGGAAAAGGCAGTTTATTACCTCCTAAGGAAGGAGAATATCCTTGTCACGGGACTATCCATTGCTGGCCTTGTCTCTGGCTCACTGTTACAATGAACCATGAAGTTTTACACCTGACTTTGAAACTGGCAAGAAAATCACAGAATGACTGTAAAATGTAAGCGTTTTTACTTGGTTCCTGTTGTAGGAAGATGTAGATTTTCACATTATTAGTGCATATTTCAAATTGGTCTGAGAAGGTGAGGAGGCCAGTAGAGACAGAAGACTTTACTATGCTTTCTGTTCCAGCAAACAATACATGAAAGATGATTCATATAGAAAAGCTGGGAGAATTTAGGTAACTTAATCTGATGATGTAGGTATTCAAAGGAAGAAAAACTCCAGCATTGTTTGTTTTGTAACTCTCTTTATGAAGGGACACAGTTGCTCACAAATATCACACTACTGAAGTTTTATATGTCTTTGCTCCTGACATACCTGCCAGTGTTTCTACAGCACACCTGGGTTGCACTTTTGAGGCTCCCAGCTTTAGGAGTAGAAGACAAATTGTGAACAGTTTGTCTTGAAACAGTTAGTGATAAAATGATATTTGTGTACATATCTAACCTAAATATTAACAACAGCAATGATATTGAACATCCTGGATGTAATCCCAAAGTTCAGAGTTCACTCTGCTTCTGATGCTTCTTGCAGAAACAGTTATCCCATTTTTAATACTTCTCTTTGGCTAACCAGCAGGTTCCCTCTGAATTTATGACCTGCTCCACAGGGAATGCCTCATCCTAAACACCGTGGGCTCTTGCACTTCCTCTTTGCATTTTTTTAAAAACTGATTAAATCATCTCTCTCTCTCTATGTTATCCCCCCCACACACACACCTAGTTTAAAGGTTTACCATATGTTTTTGGGTTGGTTTAGAAAAACCTGCCTTCCCCTTTGAGGGCTCCCTCTATTTGAAACTCTACCCAGCTTGTCAGAAGTCCAGGTACTAGGACTTTTAGGCTGTGGTACAGTCTGGGGATCCAAGCCCTCGCTAGAGGCTGTTTTCCCTGTGCTTTTGTCCTTGTTCAGCATTTTGGGAGAGTTGTGTTTTGCGAGGGATCTGCCTCTTGGGAACTACTAAAACAAGAGAGGGGGCAACTGCACTGCAGAGGCAGGGGGTCCAGCTGCAGGGCATGGAGGGTTTATACCAGTGCTGAGTAGCACAACCGTGCTAAATCCATCCTGTGCCAGCTGTGTCTGGGATTTGTAATGCTCTCCCAGTGAGGCTGCACTTATTTACTGTGCATGCTCGGGGTGGCCGACTGCCCTGCCCTCCTCAGCACCTGTGCCCTGGGCAGCATTGCACACCCTGCACACCCTCCTGCGCTGCCCTTCAGCTGTGTTGGTTCGATTTTTTCCTGCATTCAGCAGTGTGCAGGGAAGAGAAAAAAAAAAAGAAAAAAAGGCTGCATTGCATTTAAAAAAAGGGAGGGGAAGGAATGAGGAGAGGTGAAAAAATGGAAAATAAAAAATAAAAGTGTGAAGTGAGGTGCAAAAGCATACACCTTGGTGCATTGCGTGCTGACACGGGAGGGAATGGCATCAGATGAGGCACCAGCACGCACAGAGATGTCAGGAGCACACACTGGGCTGCACTCCTGACAAATCTGTGCGTGCTGGTGCCTCTCCTGTCATCTCATTCACAACTAACCCCCCAAGACAGCACAGTCTCCCTGTGAATGGATGAATTGTCACTCGCTGTGTGAATATTGGCAGCACCACCCAGGTATTCCCCAGAGGTGGTGGTGTGGGCAGGCTGCCTGTGGTGTAGCTCACACTGTGGTGTTAGGGGTGTCCAAGTGTCTCCCCCCATGCCCAGGCAAGGCAAAGCCCATTTTAAAAACAAACAAGTTGAGCCCAGGGCTGCCTCCTGTGCTCCTGTGTTATCCTCCAGCAGCAGGCAGTGGATGCTGCTGGTTCTCAGGGTGCCAGCTGGCTCTGGTGTGGCAGCAGCCCTTTGCTTACCCCCCAGTGCAGGGTGGGAGCAAGGTTGCATCGAGGATCCCTGCCTCTCACCCCCTAATACCATTTTCAGAGTTTCTCTAAGGCCAGGATAGCATGTAATGCCTTTGTGGTGGGAATCCCTCCTGTCCTTCCTTTGTGTTTTCTTCCTTCAGGCAGCTTCACCTGCCAGGAGTGAGTGTGAGTGTGGGTGTCGGTGCTGTCGGCTGCCTGTTTCTGGCTGTGTGAAATGTGGACACCAACAAGTGACAAAATTTGGTTGTGCAGGCAAAGATGTCAAAGCAGAAAGGGTGGGCTAACAGAAAGAGAGAAGGGGGATGTATGGAGAAGGAAGGCAGAAGTTAATGGAGAAGAGAAGGGCAGAGGGAAACAGGTAATTGAGGTGACCAACCTGTCAATTCTTGGCCAGTAAAATAAGTAAGTGGCTAGGTGGAATAAAACAGGAAGGTGAAAGAGGAGATAAGGCTGGCAGGGCATTCTGTTTTATGGGCCTGTGCACTTGCTTTCTGGGACATTTCACTTCTGGGGTATCACTGGGTTTGTTGCTTCACTGCGGGGCCTATCCATGCCCCTCTCTGCTCCCCCTTCAGCTCCCTGTGCCTCAGGGTGAGGAGCTGCTGCCCCACTGACTCCACTCTTTGGTGGGGGGAGGCAAAGGGGGAAATGGTGTGGGAGCAGGATAGTTTGTGAGGTCAGTGTGTGCCAGAGGGGATTGTGTTGGCACAGAAGAACCCCTCGGAACAGAGAGGGGAAGACATCAATGTGCTGCTTCTCAACTCGCCATCGTGGCATAAAACTCCTTTATCTGCAGGTAGGTCTCTGCAGCAGAACCAGAGGGGCTGGTGGGAGGGGAGGTGGTGCTGAGGGCAGGGAGGGAAATTTCTGGTTGTGTGGAGGCAAAACTCCTATCAGTCCCTTTCCCAAACAGCTTTGTAATGTTGTGACTCTTGATGGCATCCAGATTCACAGCGTTTTCACCAAAAACTCAGTGATGCCAATGGCATTGACCATGAACATTGTCACTACAAGGGCACCTGTGCCTTGAATCCAGCCCCACACCTTTGGATACACCTGTGTGACTGTATTTTAAAGCTTTCCATGCAGGAACAGGGAGTGCACATCAAGGATACTTAGGGAACATCTCTGGCTGGAAGAACTCGCGTCACCTTCTGGAGGATGTGTCACAAAGCCAGCTACAGCAACATCTTTGTCCATCAGGTGCTGTCAATAAGTGTGAACACTGAACCCCCCAACGAGCCAAGCACTTCCTGGCTGCATCCCACGTGTCTGTTCACTGTGCTAAAGGTGTTTGTGCAGTGGGAGTGGGACCTTCAGCACAATCCTAAAGCCAAGGGGATCCACATGTCCAGTCTGCTGTGGAGGAGAGCAACATCCAAGGGTCTTACTTTCCAGCCCATTCCTATTAAAATTCCATTTTCTCCCACTTCCTTTTCTTCTATTGAATTAAAAAGCCAGTATCACTAGTAATCCTATTTTTAAATATAAGTTTTGGAAATTCATGAGCTGCCTGGGTGGGACAGAGCATCTCTTTTGTTTACAGGTGCCAATCATTAGATTTTGCCAGACCATGCCTCTTGTGGAGTAGCTTAAAGAGACTTTTCTGCTGACGTTAAGGGACAGAATATGTTGAGACACCTAACCCAACAATAGTGAAGTTGGGCTTATGATGGGCAAGTCTGTGCTGACAGAAGAGGGCTGCTTCAGAGCATTTGTACTAAGGAACTTTCTTTGTGCTCTGCTTGTTTGCCTGCTTTGTTCTCTTAAATGATGGTGCACTTGTGGATAATTTCCTCCACTGGTGAGCTACCCCCATCAAGTTGAAAGTTGTCTATTTTTAAAATGCCAGCTGCCTCTTGGATTAAAAAAGCCAGTGCTGATGTACCGTTGCTTGCAATGCATTATTCAAAGTCCTTTTTAGACTCTCTCAAATAAAGAGCTTCATTAATATTTCAGCGGTCGCTGTGATTCTCTCCAAGGGGGCTCCATTCCTTTTTCTCACTTGACACCCCTGTATTTCTCTGTGTAGTGAAGATGATTGGATTTTGAGTTACCTTTGGTAGAGCAAACTCATCGTTTTCTGCAGGCAGTGGATCTTAAAAGAAAATTTGACCTTGAGATTGGTGCTAAGCAGATACCTGGCATACCCAGAATCTCACCACAGCCCTCAGAAATGGGAGTGGTTTGGGAGTGGAGGGGCTATTTTGTGCACCATACACCAACTGTTGTGCACCATCATTCTGATCATTCTAGCTGGCTTTGCTAGCTTAGAGGGGAGGTAGGGAGGGGGATTGGAAAAGGAGAATCACAACAGCGTGGATTTCTAGACATAAAGATTTACTTAATGAGGTTTTCTTACTTAGCTATTAACTGCATTTGCACTGATTTCAAAACCACACTAAGAGTTATTTTCTTTTTTCCTTGCTGTTAGGTACAGAATCTGTGATAAAGCGGGCCTTTTGAGAAAGAACAGAGTGATTTCCTCACTTGAGGTACTGGTGGAAAATTGGTAGCAGACAGGTCTGGAACAAGTGGGTTTAGCTCTAGAGAAGAAAGGCTGAGACAAAAAGTACCAACTGTTTTGAACTTGCTGCAATATGAGCACTTTTCTTAATTTATAGGGTTCTTACTTCTTTCCTTGTGATGCCACAATTAAAGATTCCTTTGGCTTGATTGTGCATGACGGGTTTTGATGCTGGGAGATGGAGACCTAGTGATACAGAGCTGCATAATAATTTTAAGAGGTAGTTTCTCAATACGTCAAGCAATTAAGTGTCTGAAGGGAAGACAAGCATTCAAAGCTGCTGCTCATCCGTGAAACAAGAGCAGGAGAGAGAATGGCTGCTAAAAATCATCCCGAGTGCACCAGAGCTGCGGGCTGGGGTCTCCCCTGCAAGTGGAGGCAGTGGAGGAAAGGATGATGAAGAGGGTGATCTAAGTAGGGTGGGGACCATCAGTTATCAAAGAAATAAAGCCACCACAAGAATACAGGGGATTCACACTGTGGGTACCTGGACGCTGTGCTGGCTGCCTACAGTGTGCCTGGTTTGCATGTCAGGCAGCTCTTGCACTGTCAGGCCTCTTGTCAGGACACTGTGCAAGGGGAATCCTGTGGCTTTGCTTGCAAAATACTAGAAATGCTGTGAGCTGCAGTTGTTGAGCATCCAGAAACTTAAATTCTGCTTTGCTGCTGAAGAAAATGACCATGACCAGGCTGGTTAAGAATAGCTTGATGTTTCTGCCCTGAGTCAGCAGTAAAGTGATATTCTGGACGAAAAATAAGTGTTTGGTTTGGGGGCTTTTGTGTTTGGGTTTTTTTCTGTTGATGCTGCCGTGCTTTAAAATATGGTCCGTGTTTAGTTACCTTATTCAGCATGAAATTAAATTTCCTTTAGTTTCATGAGGTATCTAAAAGTCGTGACTCTGCTGTCCCAAAATGTACAGAAGGGTTGCTTATTCCTTTAGGATGCAAATAACAGCTGCTGTTCTCAGAAAATAAAGGTCCCCCACACACACACACTTCAATGGAATCATTCATGACTTTTCCTGTGTAATTTGTTTAACATTTAAAAAAGGAGCTCGGCTTAGAAGCTGTTCAGAAGGTACAGGAGCGCATATTGCGCGGTGCTGGGCAGATGGAGGGGATGCCCAAGCAACGCTGGCATATTTTGACAGAAATATTGTGTCTTGCTGGGAAAGGGCTGAGGAGCGAGGTGTATTAGCTGCAAAGTCCAGCACCCCGTGGAGCTCATGCAGACCCCGCAGGGCTCTGGGTGGAGATTCGGCATCGGTGTGTTGTTTGTGGCGTGTGACCGTGGGGGTCCGCCCTGGCAGCAGCGCCAGGGCTGAGCGGGGCGTGCGGGAGCCGNGGGCGCGGGGCCGGGGCCGGGGCCGGGGCCGGGGCCGGGGCCGGGGCCGGGGCCGGGGCCGGGGCCGGGTTTGTGCCGCGTCTGTCACAGCCCCCTCGGCGCCCGCAGCAGATTATCCTGTCACGCGCTCTCGCAGGCTGACCTTAATCTTTCTAATACGGGATCGCCCTCCCTGAGAGAGACAATAAACAGCCCAGATTTTCCTGCTGATGGTAATGCGGTGAGCAAGCCCGCAGCTCCGGGGAGGAAGCGTTCGCAGGGCGCTGAGACGCGGAGGATGGAAAGAGTGCCCTGGGGAACACGGAGGAGAGACGGGATTGCTTCCTCTTTTCCCTGCTGTGTGTCCATCGGGGCTTTTGGAATTAGCACTGGCTGGTGGGAAGTTACGCCTTCTGAGGTTGCTTTTCCTGACCAGCACACCTTTTCCTCATTACAACGGGGTTCCCCGAGGTACTTCGACTGTCCGCTGTCTGCTCCTTTAAATCACTGGAGATCTCTGCTTCTTGTTCCCTGTCCCAGGAGGGAGGGAAAGCATCTCTTTCCTTTGTGTCTTGGCCCTGCTACCGCTGCCTTCCCTTCAGCAAACTGTTAATTACAGTTAAATGCCTGTTTCCAGTCCCTATGTAAGTAATAGGTGACTTGCTTCTGCAAGGGTTGCAGGAGGGTCCCGGCCCAAGGGACATATCCAAATGGTGTCTGGAGCTGATGCTCCCATCTGGTTGTTAAACATTTGACACTCATTATTTTACCCAAACGGTGGCTGCTGGAGAAATTGGAGCCGTTGTGTTTGAGGACTGGCCAATGTAAGAGCAGATGCTCAAAGAGGAAGATGGGTGCTTGAGCCTGCCTGACCTTGCAAATGGCTTATCTTGGGAAACAGGAGGCAAATCTCTTCCAAAAGCCCTTAACATTTGCTAATGGTAAATCTTTTTTTCCAGCATGGGAAGCAAGGGCTGTGTGCAGGAGCGGGGAAAAGACGGTGACGAAAAAGCACGACAGGGAGTTCAAATCACTGGGCAGATTTTTGATCCAATGTCTTAGTGGATCAGTTTAGCACATAAAAATGTATTTTTGTAGCTTTAGCCACTTCTTTTAGTTGTGTGTTTTCTGGAAATGTGCTATGACAGTCGGTATCAACACTGGTTAACTCCACACACCACCCAAATTTGGAAAGTTGAGATTTTCATAAAGGGACAAAGGTGTTGAGACTCTCATGGTGACATACATGGTTCTCCCTTTTTCCTGCCCATTTTTCTTTCCTTCTTCCAAGTCAGTTCTGAAAAAGGTCTCCAGGAATTTTTTGCTGAGTCCCCCTCCCAATAGGAAGAAGGCTTTCTGCAAGCCTCCTGACTCCTCTTTGCTCAGAAAGAGACCAGGAGATTTAGTCAGAAAAGCTGGTGTGGTTGGAGGGCAGCCAAGCAAACAGACACTCACACAAATCGGTGCTGCTGATAGAGTGAGACACCGCTACAAGTGACTCAGAGGAATTGGCTAATACGTCCTGCAGCTACAAAGAAGTGCTCAGAGCAGAATGTTGTTGTCAGCAGAACATCTGATGATGCAGTAGGTAAACTTGTTTTTAATGGAAACTGGGAAGTGAGGCTTGGAAAAATGTCAGGAGCAGCCTTGTAGGTAGAAATTGAATGCTGTATTCTTGGATGTTTGCAAGACTGTAATGATTATTTAAGAGAGTAGAAAGTTAATTTGTTAATTAAATGTTCTGTCATCTTGCTCCTCAGTGCCAGCTTGTCTGAGTCACCACGTACCAGTCCAGCCTTCCTTCCTACAAGTGTCACGAGCTTAAATTTTTACTGTAATGTACTGGAAACTGCACTCTGCTCGTTTAAACCTGTGCAAATGTAAATGTTGCCTGTAGCATACCCAGTGTGGTTAAAATTACCTCTTTTGTGGGAGACATGTCAAAATTGGCTTGGATTTTCTTCTGGGAACGTCTGCTGATGGTGCTGCAGAAATGCTGTTGGGTTGTACCAATGGACAAGCAGAAAAGGAGAGGGTTGGCAGGGTTTGGTGGATCTCTGGGAGCACCAGAGAACCGAACTGCTGCAGAGTGAAGCAGAGAAATGGCACACCACAAGTGCCTGTAGTGCAGCGTCTACATTTCCTTCTGGTTTTTGCACCCTTGCCCTGGAGTTGGGGGTTTTGCCAGGCATCAGTGCAGTCCCACACAGCTGCAGCCTCTTCACAGCCAAGTTTTCAGTGGAGATCCCAGCAGGGAAAGCTTATGGGAGGCTCAAAAATGTAACTCAGAGCAATGAGAAAATCTGTGAAGCATCTGTCATGCTGCCTCTTGCCTGGACAAATGTCTGCTTTTAAATCTCTTTGGGAGGATGTCAGTTTGGAGCTGAGCTCTCCAAGCTCTGGGGTACTTTCAGGAGGGATCTCTGGCTCAAAGTTGCTCCTTGCTCGTGCAGCAGACAGGAAAGGAGGGGTTTTGCTTCTAGAGCTGCACGAGCCAAGAGGTTTTTGCAGAAGGATGCTGAGGAGAGCCTCCCCTTCCAGTGGCCACCACAGTGAGAGCTGGGCACCTCGCTGCCCTCCAGAGGTGCCAGCACCACTGTCAGGATGTCCTTGCCTTGCTGCTCTCACCAACTCGTGGCCTCTTGCAAACGCCCAGTCCTGCTTGTTTGCCTCTCTGGCATCAGGTGAGGTGTCAGCCAAGCGTGGGCACTGCTGGTTTACAGCCCCTGCAAGAGCTTCAGCAAAAGAGGGCACATAATTTTGCTAAGTTTGTGCATAGCTACCTCAGTCAAAGGCTCACAGGCTGAAAGTTTCTTCAAGACAAGAAAGTGAGCCTCCTGTCCTGCAGGCTTTTCAGTAATGCCTCCAAGGGCACATTTCACTGGCACAAAAGGGCTCTTTGTGATAAGTACAGAGACAGTGCTATTACTACACAGTAAATTATGTCTTGGGCCTGAAATGAAGCTATTTGGACTTTTTAACATTATTAATAGGAGAGATTCAAAGGCTCTTACCCTCTTTTCTTTTCCTGCTATTTCCCCCCTTACTTTCCCATCTTTGCTTTTACATCTGAAATGATTTTAAATTGCCACAGATGGACCTTCTGGGCAGAATTATCCAGATCTGGGCAGCATAAAGAATACTCCTTGTGCTTGTGCCCATTAGTCTAATGGGAGTGAGGAGTGAAAGTCTTCGCCAGGCTTTGCAAATGTACCTCTGTGCCTCTTTATTTCGTGTCCTGCAGAGTCTTTACCTCCCATGGGTGTCTTCTGTTTATTCAGGGACAGCTCTCTGGCCCAGCTGAGGTCTTGTGTGCTCAGACCTGGGCTGGGGAAGCCACTCTGCTTTGCAGAGTCTCTAAACCAAGTGTGCAGCAAAGCACTCCTGAAGGAGCTGGGTTGCAGTTTCTTCTCTGCCCACGATGCCCAGAGTGAGCCAGCTGGGATACTGTGCAGGGGAAGGCTGGATGAATCAGAGGCTGGGTGTTATGGTCATTTCTTTGCTCCCACCATCCTCTGGATGCGTGACTGCTGCTGATTCCCAGTGTGCACAGGCCATTCTCTAGGGCTTTATTACCCTCCGTTTATGGAAATGCTTGTTGAAATGTGGCTCTTGATGAGATTTGCTTAAGTACTAGTACCCAAAGCACTAACATATTAAATTAGTCTTAAAATAATGTCTGAATCATTAAAAAAAGAAAAGCAGAAAAGAACTTTTCTAGAAGACCTATAGGTTAAACAGGGAGGAAATCCAATCTCCAGCTAAGGAGAAGGAAAAAATTATTTGTTTGTTCTGGTTTTCCTTCTTTTGTAAGAAATTGCCTTGTTTTGCAAAAGATAAATTGCTTACTAGCAATTCCTGTTGACCTAGAGAGCTTCAGACAGTGATTGTGCAGCTGCTGATGTCTCTGTATTTTGCTGGTTCTCAGGAGAACCCCTGAATGCAGCAAGTGATTGTCTCAAGGCATTGAGCTCAGGCTCCTGCTCACAGCATCCTGCATTAAATGTTTTTTGGAAAATGTGGCTCCTTGATTGTGGTGAGAGGAGGACTGGCTGCCTTGGGAAGCTGCACAAATGTCTGGCTGGAAAGTACAATTTACCATCAGTGCACTTCTCTGCAAAACCATAGTCCCTGGCATAATCTGTCCTTATAGGACTGGTGCCATTAACTTTAATGGCTGGCATAATCAAGCTCTCACATTATCCTACCCCTCACTGTATTTTACTTTGCTTCTCATTCTCCTGAAAACCTGTGAAGGGTGGTGTGTGCTGGTTGACACAGATATAAGTGCACAGGCTCCACTTCTCTTGGACACCTAAGAAGCAAGGATGGCAAGGGCTTATTAATTTACCCTAGACAACCTCTGGAAGCATTTTTTACACTAGAAGTAATGTCAGGGTTCATACTTCTGTTCTCAGGCACTGTCAGCATCAGTAACAGACAAGGGCTGAGACCAGTAAAGGATTTGTGTGATGTGCACCCAGCACTGGGGAATAATGGGAGCGTTGGCCTTAGTCCAGGAGAAATGTGACCCAGTAAACTTCTTAAAAGACTGTTCAGTCACTCTCTTTATTATGCTGGAGCATGCAGGCTGTGTACAGGATGAATGGCATTTTCATAACTGCTGCCAAAGGAAACGTTTTCTATGCTGTGTACAGTAATTTTCTCCACTTTGGACTCTCAGCTGGCAGCAGAAGAGGGCAGCTCCTCACCTCCTCACAGGGGTGGGCTGCAATGGTGCAGCTTGAACTGAACCTTTCACCAGCGATTTAATTCCATCAGGCCTAAGCACAGCTTCATTGGTTTGTATCTTTGCAGAGGAATCCACTGCCTTTCTGTAGTCATAATAGAGGGGAAAAAAGTTCTTTTTGAAGAAAAACAGCACAGACAATGGATATCTGGATGGGAACAGCAGTGTGGTTGCTTGGCTGGAAGAGCAGTGAGATGCCCAGGCACCTGAGGACTGTGGGCTGCTCTTGTAGGAGGCCTGGAGCGTACAGCTCCTGCAGGCTCCTTCCCAAAAAAATCCTCAATAACATCAGAAATAGCACAGAGTCTCCAGGTGGGTTTTTTTAATGCCTCTAGCCTTTTCTCTAGCCTTTGCCCTTCCCTGTGGTTTATTGCTTTCCCAAAATAGGTTTCCTGGGAAAAAAATTTTCCACTTGGTTCACTCTGAAGCCAGAGTGACAAGCTGTTTATTTATTTAATTGGTTTTATGTTCCAACCAATAAATTAATCTTCTCTGTGTTTGATTTTTGAGCAAGCAAAGCTAAGAGAAGGGGAAATGCATTCCAGAAATGTGGGGTTCTCTTTTTCATGTTTTATCAGCTTTCTTTAAATAAAAAGCTTAATTAAGCCTGAGTTTCTCATTACAGTCTGTGTAAATGTGGCACCTAGAGAACATGAACTGGGCTTGAGAACAATTTGCTGTTCCTGTGCAGCCCATCATTTTCATTATAAGAACAAATCCTACCTGTAATGATTTTGTTATCCCAGTGTATTTATCTTTTGCATCTTCATACACGACTCTTGGAGGTTTTCCTGGCATTCTGACAGCCTGAGCTCTCCCAGCACTCAGACTGTATTTTTCTCACAAGCTTCTGAAACTGCATTAAATTTGATTTTTTTTCTTACTTTTTGAATCTACATTTGTTTTTTATGCATCATAAGCCACAGTGCTCACAGTTGTGTGTACAGCCCATCTGCACACAAAACAAGAATGAAATATGCAGGGTTCATTAGTCAGATGTGGTGAATGGCTTGAAATGTTTAATTAAAGAAAAACCACAAAAGGCCCAGTGAATCAAATATTCACAGAGTAATAGAAGTGGGGAAAAGAAACTTTGTGAATAATCTGCTGTTTGAAATGTAGGCTCCCTTATTTGCCCACAGTTAGTTCTCACCCATGTTTTTTTGCAAGGATGATCAGCCAGTAAAAATATATGACATCCTCAACTTTTTATTTCTAATGGAAATTCTGCTATGCTAATTCTTTTGCCTTGATGGTAGATCTTTTGTCCTCAATCTATTTTAAAGCTAAGCCTTTCTGGATTCCACAATGTACCTTTGTTAAGAATGTAATGCCCATATATTTCCTAGCAATGGCATGGTCCTTTTGTCTTAGAACTGAAGCTTTGGAAAAGTCTCTTCCCACTTAGGACGAGTCTATTCCCACTTAATTCTTATGAACTTAGCTTGCAAAACCAAACTGGCGACATCCTTGCTAATCAGCCCTTGCAAGATTAAAAAAAAAAAACAACCCAAAACACAAAGAAAAAGCAAGTGCTTTATCTCTCTTGTCATTGCTGTTAAATTTGGGTGTATTTTTAAACCTTTCCTGACGATTCATGCTTCTTGTGAGCCTCTCGTCAGTGGCGAAGTTGAGCAGAACAGAGGTTATTTCAGCTAATTACAGGGTGACGTTATAGCTCGAAATGGAGGATGAGGAATGAACAAGCACTTTGAGTGCTGTGCCCATACTCGGTTCTGTGCAGGCGTGTTAATAGCCGTATCTGTTAGTATATTTTTAAGGCTGTGTTCAGTCTCAATAGGGTGATGTTTGTCTGTGGGCCTCCCTCTCAGTCTGTTTGTGCCCAGTGTATTTGTGACAATGCCGGCACTGTCTCTGTGCCCTGAGCCGAATGGATGGCTTGTAAAGGGGACTGGGATGTTAGACTGGGTTGTCAGTGATGCTCTTCATTTGTATTCTGCTCAGGGGGCCAAGCCACCGAGGAGGAGACGTGCCAGAGTGCTTTCCTTACAGGAGCCCCTGCCCTCTTTAATTTTCCTTTGCACTTCTTTACCCCAGTGAACCTTCCTCTTTCAAGGTGTGACTATTTCTGCAGCACGGAGCTTTGCTTTAGGTGATGAAACAGATAGGATGTGCAGCACCTATAAACCAATGAGTTGTTTGGGGCTGGTTTATTTTTGGCTGTGAAATGTTGCATTAGGAAACAGAGGGCTGCATTGAGAGCATCTGGTGCCTGCCCTCTTCCAGGCTGAGAGGGGGGTTTCGTGTGGGCAGAGAAATGTGAAGTACATTGTGGGTGTATGGCCTGTGCAGAGCTGCCTCTGAAGCAATAGCCAGCTCAGCTTTTTAGGGAATGGCGCATGCTCTTGGAAACCCGTGAATGAGAAGCTCCAAAAGTGCTGCTGTTTTAAAGCAAAAAGGCTGGTTTTGCTCTGAATCAAAAAGGCTGCTTGTTTGAGTCCTGACATGCTAATGCAGTGTGTTTCTCCTAAAATGAGGCAGTGATGCATCCTCAGGACTGAGGGGATGTGCAGACCAGTGCAGTGTCCTCGCCTGCTCTGCTGGTGAGATGCAGCAGCCTTCGGGCACAAGGAAAGACGTTTTAACATTATGAGGTAATTTTGTTACCGAATTCTTGACTACCTTCCCGTTCAAGATCTCCTGGGTTTGCTCTGTGGTTTTCTGGGAAGTGAAGAGTGCTGGTTTTACATCCTGTCAGTTTACATCTTTCCTTGCTTTAACTGCAGCAGTTTCCAAGTCTGTTGTGCCACGGTCCCATTTTCGGGACTGCTGATGCAGCACATCCCCACGGCAGGAGAGACCAGCGCCCCTGAGCCATTCCTTGTGCTCCACACTTGACAGGGCCAGGCTACTCCAGCTCCTCTCCCGGCAGCCAGTGATTAATGTAAAGTTCAACAGCACCAACTTTCACCTTCTGCCATGTGAGTTGTCCCCACCAGCAAGAGAAAGGTCTGACTGTTCTGCTGTCAGCTGCAGTCTGTGCTGCTGTCCACATGCTGGTGTGACTTTTCTCTCCTCCATCCTTCCTGCAGTTCCCTTTTGCCCTCTGCCCTTGGAGACTCCTGTGTAAAGGTGAGATCAAACAGTCACCCTGAAAGGAAAACGCAGAACAGAGAAAAGGCAATTTTGTGAGGATTGCAGGTCATATGTCAGGTCAAATCAGTCCCTGATGGAGACAGCAAAGAAAATGTAACATTGCAAGAGCAAATGTGGTTTGCTGAGGAAAGATTTGTGGCTGGTTTTGATTGCTTCAGGGTCATCTGCGTGGCTGCCTACAAACCCTCTCTGCACTTAAACTCATATGGTGCCAAACTCTTTCAAGTGAGGAAAATGAAGAACAGGAGGAGGTTGCTGGACACTGGCCAGGGCGAGTGCCTGACCATTTGTGTGAGCCAAGTCAGGAACAGGACAAAGCAGCTCCTGCCTTGGTATCCCAGGGAGCACCACGACATGAATGAAGATGCCCATTTCTTGTACTGTACTATTATTTTCCTCTGAGCCTCCCACTGTCTGCCCACTTGTCCTGGAAGACAAAGATCTAAGTCTAGATTTAGGCAGTCACAGGTAGAGTCAGGGTCAGTTACAAACTCCTGGGTATATTCCTAAAGAAAACTGTTTTCTCTATCCCAGTTCCCTGGTTCTTTTGGTATGTGCTGGAAGCAAAGTCTTGCTTTCTTCTTGAGTTTCACCAGCTTTTGGTATGGTGGGTGTTGCAGGATACTGCCTATGTTGCTGCCAATATTAGGAGAAGAGGAAATTCTTCTGCTTCAAGAACATTTTGGATGAAGGCCTGGTAACCAAAAGAGAGTTCAAACAAATTCAGTGAATACTGTATCCTGAAGCCATGCTAAACCAACAAACGTGATGGCAGAGCAAGTCCTTATCTTCCTGGGCTACAAATGAATGAAAGTGCCTCCTAATTTCAAAACAAAGAGAAAAATAACAGAAAACCAATTATTTCTTGTATTCTGGTGGGAATGTGGATCCTGTACACAGAGCTAGAACAACCATGCAGTAAATCATGTTACATCTTTTCCTTCATCAGTGATGGATGCAGGGAAGCAAACTGAAAGGAAGCCACATCACAGCAAGTGGGGCAAGGCAGAAATAGCAGCTGGGCCTGCTTGGTACCTGATGCCTTTGGAACTGAGTATCAGAAAGAGAGGTCCCAGCATCCTGTGAACAGAGTAGGGTGATCTGCTGCAGTCCCAAAGCGCTGTTGTTCCCATGCATTACACATTTGTTCTTGTCGTAACAATCACCACGTCAGTGGAGTTTTCTTACATAATTAGCAGAAATGTGATCACCTTCAACCCTGAGAGCAAATGAGCTTCTGCAGCAGCAATTCCCATTCATGTGTGCACTGCATACCAAGGGGAAGAGGAATACAATGGATTTTATGTGTCTAAGCAGAACACAGTCTGCAACTGGAAATGTCACTTCTTGTGAAGCAATTTTATGTGCAGGTGACTGGACATTTTTCATTTGAAATTAAATTCCTCTTGGCCCTGCTGCATATTGGGGTTTGGATTGATGAGTAATTTCTCACTAATCTGTGCATCATCTCTGTTTCGCATCTTCCCTTTCTGCTGCTCCCAGCACTGTGCAAATTGATGGCAAGAAGAGAGCGTGACTCAAATTGTTATTTGTTAGGCCTTCTGGTTTTCTCTCATATAGGAATTTTGCTATTTGAAAGTTAATCTTTCAACCATAACTAGACCTGCCCGCTGGAATCCTCTGCCCAGGGAGGTGGTGGAGTCACCGTCCCTGGAGGTGTTTCATAAAAGACTGGATGTGGCACTCAGTGCCATGGTTTAGTTGATGAGGAGATGTTAGGTCATAGGTTGGACTAGATGATCTTAAAGGTCTTTTCCAACCTAGAGCATTCTGTGATTCTGTGACCTGTGCAAATTGATAAACACATGAAGGAATCACCCTGTCCCAGCAACAGGCCAACAAATGTAGTCTGTGGTACTGCCTGAGCAAAGCCTGTGAATTAACTACATTTTAATCAAGTGAAGTGGGTGGCTTGGGTTTGCTCTGAGACAAGTGTTTGAGTAAAGGATCAGCTTTCTGTTTCCCCATATTTTCAGCAAGCTTAGGAAGACATTTTGGAATTAAAGAGGCAGCCTTCTCCAAAATGCTGTCCTGACTGCAAGCTTTCTAGATCCTTAAGGGTGATCTCACTGCCTCTTTCTCATACTTCAACTTCTGACTAGACTGAGCCTGTGATGCAGATGTCAGCATGTTCCCAATTATTATGGCAATGTCCTTGAGTGGAGCCATCTCCAGTCAGAAAAATCTGGAGAGTTGAATATAGCAAAGTGCTATTTCAACTCAAGTTTGGCTTTCTTCCAGCTGACATAGCATTTGTTCCCAAAGTCAATTCCAGGACAATTTTTTTTCCCTTTTCTCTTTTTTTTCCTTTCTCTGTTCCTTTCTCCCAAAGCCATTTCAGGAAAGAGAAGTCACGTAAGTTGTAGTGACATCTGAAAGATGCAGCTGACTATGAATTCGTGGTTATTTTTCAGTTGATGTTCTACGCCATTTTTATCAGAAATCTTTTTCACGGGCTCATCTATGAGAGGAGGGGGGATATCTGAATGCAATTCATTTGGGATTTTCACATTTAAAAGTTTGCCCTTCTTCCCCCTTAGAGATAGTTCAGTTGTCTGACTGTCTGTAATGTATCTGTTGGCATTACTGCCCTGACAAACAGAAAACAGAAAAATGTCTCTGTTCCTCCCTGATAATGCTCTTTTGCTATGAAGAAATTTTGCCAGAATCAACCCATCCTCTATTGCCGTGTGAAGTTTCCAGAATAATAATGGATGCTGACTTCCAAATATTTAGAGTTCTCTAATTAGAAGAAATTATCTCTGTGCTCCACAGCAGGGGAATTGTGTATGCCTTCCTCACCCTCCTGGCCCCAAGGGGGCTGGAATGAATGCTGGGGTGTTAAGAAAACAACTCCTGTACCATGCAAAAGGCCCTTGAGCTGTGGGACAGCACTGCCCTGGGTTTGTGACATTTTCCAGAGAGGCCATGCTCCACCAGGAGAAAGCCCAGTGCAAATGGGCAGACCCCAAACCTGAAATGTGATCTGAAAGGTTGTGTTTCTTACTTTCAAGAAGCTAAGCCTGATGTTCCAGTGAGGATACTACATGAGCTGTGCCTGTCTGGTAGCTTCAGAAGTTGTGCCTTGAAAAAAAAAAAAAGGCTCTGAATCCAGGGCTAATGGTGCATCTTTCAAAGAAGAGTTTCTCTAAAAATATGCTGATGTTCCATATGGAATAACATCAATGAGAACCCTCCCTGAAGCATGTTGGGATGCTTCTCTCCCTTGTGTAGTAAAGGTTGTAGCCAAAATCTTTTAAGAAGAGAAGTGTAAAATCCATCTGAGACCTCATGTGCCGGTGCTGTGCAGCATCTTCTCTGGCTGCACTGATCAGGAAGTCTCTGGAAGTGTCAGCATGGATTTCTGAGTGAGGGGCTGGGTACACAGGTGTGCACACATTCAAATCCTACTGTATTACCTGTTCAAGAAATCTCACAATTCCAGCCAAGCCCTGAGCTAGCCCTGAGGGTGCCTGCCCAGCCAGCACAGAGCACACCCCTGACACAGCCTTTGTCCCAAGGGAGGTGTTGACCTTGGGCATTTGTCTCTGTTGGCTCTGCTGGGGGCTGAGAGTGATATGTGGCTGAAATTTCTCTTCTTCTGCTAATCCCATGTCAGCTGAATCGTATCCTTAGTAAAAGGCACTTCCCTGCCATCACATTGACCAGACAGCACAAACCATTTGTGACTTAATTGTTGTTATTAATGAGGTACTTAATGCATGTAAACTTCACTGAGGTTTGCTGTAGCTCTTGGTGCTTACAGTTGTAAAGCTGAGATCATGGAAAACTAAGAAAAATGAGTTGGAGGGAGAATGCCTAGAAGTTACCAAGGTCTTCTCCCTGCTCCTGGGTATGATCAGCAATGCTTCAGTGATGCATCACTGCTGTTAATTTACCCTGTGTTTGAAGAACTCTGAATAAATTCTATTCCTGTGCTTTGTTATCATTATATGTAGTTTTTATAATGTTTGATCTGAGTCATTCTTGCTCCAATTTCAGCCCATTACTCCTTATCTGCTGTGGTTATGGAGAACAGATCGTTCTATTGACTTTTGTAGCATGTTTCTATGTACATAGCAGTCCATTATCACTCTGCTCTTAGCATTCTCCTCACTAGATAAAAACAATGCCATTTTCTGCAATGCCTCCTGACAAGTCCTATTTTCTAGATGTCTTTCCTGTTTTTTGAACTCTCTTCCTTTGGTCCCCTTTTATTTACTTAAAGTACTCAGTGTGGGAGATAATACTTCATCCAAGGACGTACAAAGCTGAGCAGAGCAGAAGAATGACTTACATTGTAGGAGATGTGGGCTCCTGTTATTTATTAATCCCAGCTTGTTCAGCTTTCATAACAGTATGACTTCACCAAGGCACGTTCCCCTTACAGTCTAATACACCCCGAATCTTCCTCTGAAGAGCTGTTGCTGAGAAGTCTGAACAGTTTTCCCCAACCTCTCTTTGTACAGTTGGTTGCTCCTGTGTGCCTGTAGTAACTATACTTCTGGCCGTGTTGAATTTCCAAGCATGTCTTCAAATGATGGAATAATCTCATATAATCTTGTCCTCTGGTGTAATTGCGTTCCCTCCAGACTTGTGTGCTGCACATTTTAATAAGCATGTCCTCTACTTCCTCCTCTCCTTCACTAATGTTAGTGGGGAACAGAACCAAGAGCAAGAAAAAAAAAAAAGGAGGAAGCCTACTTGACATCTCTTTTTGCTTTTACAGTGTCCCATTAATGACACCCATGTGGGTCCCCCATTTGTTGCTCATTTCATCAAGACTGTGCTTCCTTGGTTGCTTAAGGGAACATCTGTGAATGCAGCATCCAAAGAAGTGTGGCTATACATGAAGTAAAAACTATAAAAATATTTTTGTACAGAGGTATCTGGGGCTTTCCTGTAGAAGTGAAAACTCATGGGCTGCTAATAACTCTCTTCAGTTTGATTATAGTCAAGTTGCAACAGCGAGTGATTGTCCAAAACAATGCAGGTGTCAGTGCAGGTTCCTCACATGGAAATCTTCATATGAGATAAAAATCATGCAGGGAAGTGTAAATCAGTCATACACATAAGGATTTTGGAAGCTGGGAAGTAGCAGACTTTGGAATGGCTCTAGTCCTGGCTTTAAATGTTCAAAACCAGGCAACTAAGTGCTGGCATTCAGGAAGATTGGCATTGAAAGCTCCCGTGCTAAAAGGCCTCATAGACTTGAAAGCTAAATTATTTCACAGACTGAAGACAAACGTAGGTTCAAGTGCTATGTAGGTCCCCAAATCCCTTGCCAGTGTGTGGGTTTTGCAGTAGGTTCTTTTCATAGTACTTTTGCACTTCTCCATGTGCGACAGCTGGGGAGAATGGAGAGAATGGAGCTGGAGTATATGGCACTGACAAGTGCTCAAACTGAAATAATCCTGAGAAGAGAATCTTCGTGCCACTTTCTCCTTGGGTTTCTGATGATCACAGCAGATGTCTGCAGGGATGGGAGATGCAGGCTCCTGCTGTGAAAGACTGTAATAATGAGAAGCATTTGATGAGCTGACTGTGTTTCATTCTTACTGATGAGTTGATACTTTAAGTATACAAATTATTGCAGCAACTTTGATCAGATTTAGTTTAGGTGCAACTAGAATTGATTCCAAGAGAGGCAGCTTGCATGAATAGAAAAGTAACTAAGATATGCTATCTTGCTGGCTTTATTTTTCATTCCTTCCTCATCCCTGTTTCCCCATCTACTTAGCACTGATTTTATGTTAAGTATCTCTTTAGAATTGTCTTGTTCTGCAGTCTTTAATGTTTAAGGTTGCGTGGCATCATTTTGGTTGCCTGGTTATCACAAGTACAGGGAAAACAGTCTTCTTGTTAAAAATGAGTCTTACAGAGATACTCTGGCAGAGTGAAGCTGCAAATCCGCGTGTGCCTTGTTGCCTGGCTCTGTATGGGAAGGAACCTGGGAGGCTTGTACAGGATGAGAAATGCAGAGGCTGGGGCTAATGCTGCCCTTCAGAGCAGTCATTGGGGCTGGTGGACTGGAACATTTCCAGGAAAAGGGTACTGATACCAAAGTATCTTCACACATCGCTGCTAATACTGGGAAGGAAAGTGCCTGAGGGAAGGACAAAACTCTGTAAACAACTCTGAGATGGAAATACGTGCAGCAGCCCTTTCGGTTGCTTTGACCAAGGGCAGGCCAGCTGGAAGTCCGTAGCAAGCCGTTGCTTTCTCCAGCTCAAGGAAAACATTTGAGGAATAACCTCCCAGTTTTGTTTTGCTTCTCATTCTTGTGAAACAGTGGGGGTTGGAGAATAAACGTGCAGCAGTTATTGTTTCGTGGCCAGTGCCCCAGGGAAGCGGGTGCAGCCTGGTAGCTGTGCTGCTCTCCGCTCACCTGCCTTCCTGCGGAAACTGCTGCAGGCAGCAGGTGCCCTGCCAGCTCCAACAGCTCTGGCTCCACTTCCTCCGAAAGGTTCCCCAGACCTGGAGCGAGTTGGAATATACATCCCTTTCCCCATGCCGTAAGGTCTCGCCCTGAGCTTTGTTACACCAGCAGGGGCCAGGTGCTCCCTGTCAGCGCAGAACAGCTGCGAGGATGCAGGGCTGGAGGAGCTGGGATGGGCCAACGCTCCAGAGCTGCTGGTGGCCCCTGCGCCGCTCCCAGCACGGCCGGCAAATAAACGGTGGCTGTGGAATGGAGGCGGGCGGGAGCGGGTCATTTTTGGAGAGCTGCTGGTGAATGTGTCACGGAGCTGCTGCCTTCACGCCGCCCCAGCAGCGGCCGCCCTGCCGTGAGCCCAGCGCTATAATTAGCTGGTGGCAATCAGCAGCCGCTCGCTGCTGTCACAGGGATTCAGACTGACTGGAGCGGCAAATGCGCAGAGCTACGGCGCTTGTGCTTTAATGACTGTATTTTCCCGGTGCCAAAGCCAGCTGACTTTTTCAACCTGGATTTCAGACTGATTTTCGGCTTTATTTTTGTAATTCAGGAGTGGATTGGTCTTTCCTTTGCCCGAGTAAATTCTAGGAGATATGCTGAAGCATTAATCGGCCTTATTGACATTTCTGTGCAGCCCCTTCAATTTACAGGAAGTTTTTGTCAATTAAAAGACCTCACTGCTCGGAATATGTGCAGATCCTGGACACGGCCTCAGTGCATTCCTTTAACCCATGTCCTTACCATGTTAGCCCACTCTGCTTGAACCACTTGGGAATACAGGAACCCTTATGGGGTTTGAAGTTCTGTTTTCTGAAGGCATTTCATTATGTCAGAAGATCCTGGGTCTTTTTTAGATAAGATTGCTCTCAGCACTGATGGATTGGCAAAATTATATCCCCTTGGCCTTCTGACTTGCATAATCTACCTGAGAAGGAGGATGGAGAAGAGATTGTGACAGTGCACGCCACCAAATGCTTCTGTAGGAGCCAAAGCTAGGAAAGGAGGATACCACATTCTGTTTACTCTATTTTTATTTACAACATGATAAGCCAGTACATCAGGATTTGTACTGGCTTTTAATAGATTTGGGGAGTGCAGTTAACTTAAATAGTTCTAAGTTAAGGTACCTGCCTCTTCTGGCACATTATCCATTTCCATTATTTTGTTCTGTGGTGGTAGGAAATGTGCTTCCCCTCTCTGAAAATGATCTCTGTACCTAACGTTTGAGGGTTTTTGCTAGTATGTCATTCTACAGCACAAGCACTTCTCTGGAAGTTTTTAAGAGCTTGACTGTGGGAAGGGAGAATGAGGTCTCACATCTTGGTGAGAGGGGTAGGATCCAGAAATCTGCATTACGTCAGACTGAGCGAGACTGATTTTGACCTGATTCTATCAAACTCAAATGCTGACAGCAAGAGTTGGAAACATGAACTCCTTTTGGTGTCTGCAGTTGCAGGGCATGATCAGCCTGCCCTGCATTTGGCTGGAGAGCTGGACAAACAGTGTCTGGAAGTATACCGGGCACTAACAAACTTGGGGGCTTTTTTTTAAGAGTGTTTTTTTTCCTCAATCTATCAAGTAAGTTCAGGTTTGCTTATTGAAGGATTTGGGGTATGCCCTGACAGCCCTCCTTTGCAGCTGTGATCAGCCTTTGGAGCACAGCTCTCCAGGATTTGCCTTTAATTCAAGTTACTGGTTTTCATGGAGTCTCATCTAATGCCTTCGTGCAGCCTCCTGCTCTCCTATGCAAGGGTAAAGCCATTTATGTGAAAAAGCCCACAGCAAACTCAGCAGGTCTGTGCCTGGATCTCTGTGGTGAGGCTCTGAACCACTAATCTCTCCTGTGGTTGCTGATGTGCATTTGGAAGAGTGAAATGACATCATGAGACTTTTAAGATAACTGTGCAGTCCTATCTTTAAAAGTCAAAAGTTTTTTCTTTAAATCCGTACTTATGTTATAATCCTGGGCACCTTATTTGTACCCATCTCTCCCCTTTGTCTGCCCTCTTTCATTAATTACTCACTGATTTCTAAGTAAATAAGGATGCGAGTACATTTTGGGAGATTTTTCAAATGCTATTTATAGAACACATTTGTTTGGTACAAAAGATAGCTCTAAAAAGCATTTGGCAGCAGACAACAAGACTGTAATCCTGAGGACCTGCTTCACACCCAAGCTGCCATGACCTGAAGGAATTTTTGGGAGGCAGTACTGCTTGCAGTGTGTGATACCAGAAGTGTCTGCTGCCTGACGTACTGTGGAAGTAACACACAGCCTCAGTGGCTGTATTTATAGCATGCAACAGCCAGACCCACCACAACAAGCAGAACTGCTCGGCAGTGTCACGGGATTTCCTGTGTTCTGACTTAACAGAAGGATGGGAACGTCTCCTCACTGAGGCATTTGGAACTCGAGCCCTCCGAAGCAATTTTCACTAGGCTGCATCATGTGCTGTGTGCACCGAGAGTTTTATGCCGCGGCTGGCACAAACCAATTTGTTGACGCTCTGTTTACCTTGTACTCCATACTGTGCCGGGTTCCAGGGAGGAAGGGGAAGCTTTGGGTCTGCTCCTCTCATCACATGGGAGAGGGATTACGAAGGGAAGCAGAGCATCCACTGTAGCTGGAGCTGTTGCCGTATATCTGCTGCTCACATAACCGATAATCTACGTTCAGCACGAAGCATCCGGAACAAAGTGCTACCCACGCCGCTCCCCAGCTGACATCCATCGTTCCAGTTCCCATCTGCTCGCAGGTTTCCAGGGCATCAGCTATGTTCCCAGCTGCTGGTCCCCTTCACGTATCACTCAGGTCCTGGGACAAGCTTCCTGAGGAGTTGCCCACTAATCCAAGCCCCAAGGGCTGGCAGATTTCCCCTTAAAAAACACGGCTCCTTAGGTTTTTTGTAGTTGGATGTCGATGTGTATGTATGTTCATTGAATGCAATGTATAAAATCATAGATGCAGAACTCCTACAAAAAATAATTAATTTGCCATATGCTGTTGGGTTCTTTGTCAGGCTTTGCTCTCTTCACCTGATCAGCGCTTTCAGCCCTGTTTCAGCCCTGAGTGTCTTAAAGCCTTAAACGTGTTTTTCAGTCACTCAATCTGCCTTAGAAACATTTTTCTCCTCTGGACCTCCAAGTGTCTCTGCCTGAAGCAAGTCAAAGGTGCAATTTAAACAGCCATAGCTTTGATCATGTTCTCGGGCTGCTCCTCAACAAGATTTGCACAGCAAGAGAAGTAGGAATTTTTCCCTTCCCTTGGGACTTGTAGCACTTCCACCTTACTTTGGAAAAGACCCAAGATACCAATTTTTAACATTCTTACTCTCCTTATAGGAAAGTGTAAGTGTTCCACACCATGTAACAGACTTCAGCATGCTCCAAGCCTTGTATCCATCATATTGAAGGGATACAAAAAAATAGCTGTGGTAGGATTTGAAAAGCCATCTGATGCATTTCCAGAAAGGTGACATATGGATGATACAGGGTAGCTCTTCTTTAACATTTCTATCTTGCCATCCAAGCCCAACTGTGGCTTTACCACCTGTGAACAATCCGCAGTTTCAAACTCACGCTGCAGTCACCTTGTATGCCCTTCTTCCCCATCACATATTCCAATTCCTGCTCTCAGACTCTGCTACAGAGTGGCTTGAAGGGACTCTTCAGTTTTGGCAGGAACAGTGTGTCTGCTATAGAGCCTCTAATGCATCTTTCTGCATTTTATTCATCGCTGAAACAGGATTTGGAGAGGGTGGGGATTCTGAATAAAGTGTGTAAAATTTTGCTGCCAACAGCATGATAATTAAAAGGGAGAAGATAGCAGTACATGTAAAAATATTGTTACATGTGCACAAAGCAGGGCTGATCTTAGTGTTGGGAGCTGGGTGTTTCTGAGCCGTGTGCCTTTAAGACCTACATAATGCTGTTACATTACCTTAGGGTTTTTCTTTTGAATTTCCAGCTTCAGAAAACCAAGCTTGGTTTTCCTTTTTTCCTTCCGTCCCCTGACGATGCTCTCAAAACCTGGGGGTGTTTATTTGAAAGAAGACTCCCCGCATGTAAGATATTACGGTGTGATAAGACACGTTGCAGTAAATAGGGGCAGAACCATGTGGACATCCCTGTCAGAGCTGTCACGGCCGGGTGACTGTCACCTCCCCTTTACAACGCCAGCTCCGTGATTTAGGGCAGCTACAACTAATTTTTCCTCTATTGCTCCCTGACATCTCGTGGCTGCACCAGGTAATGCAGTTAATTGCTTAAAATTTTGCCAAGGGAGTAGCTCCGACATTAGATTTTGAAGCTTTAATAGCTTTGCTGGAAAAGAAACTCACTTAGCTGTTGGTATTGTGTTTTGGAGTGGTTTTCCCCCCTGAGGAAGAACACTTCTCTAAGGAAGGATTTTTAACAGGTCAGACCTTCCAATAAACTGTGGGTGTTTATATATACACATATATAATGTTAGAAATTAAATTAAAAGCTTGCCTTAACATGGTGCATTCTGTTTGAAAATGTTGCCAGTGAAATTTCACTAAGAACTGCTTTGATGCTTGGAGAGGAAGAGGTTGATGATAGCAAATGCTGCAGAAGAGCTGAATGCCGTTGGCTGGCTCTTTGATATTTTCTTGCTCTGACACTTAATTCCCCAAATGAGTTACAGAGTTTGCTGGTTAGCTTTGAAAAAATGGCCAAGTCTGGAAATAAAATTATGCTGCATTCTGAGCTAGAAAGAAATATACTTTTGCTAGAAATAACTGAGTCTTTT
Organism: Edolisoma coerulescens; assembly: GCA_013397115.1. Taxonomy (NCBI): domain Eukaryota; kingdom Metazoa; phylum Chordata; class Aves; order Passeriformes; family Campephagidae; genus Edolisoma; species Edolisoma coerulescens. Next base: position 500,377 of record VWZW01006407.1, on the reverse strand, counting down.
CTATTCCTTTCCTTTCCTCCCTTTCTTAAGTGCTGAGTAGAGACAAAAATGAGGATAAAACAAGCAGAATGGGCAGTAAATGCACATGTTTGTGTGGCAGGTGAGACAAAACTTAAGAGTAAGATTTGATGATCCTTCTGGGTCCCTTCCAACTCAGAATATTCTGTGATTTCAATATATGAGCTGCAATCCAGCTTAGGGGCTTGGGGTCTGTGTGTGGCTGCTGAGAAAGTGTCAGTGAACCTCTCCCTGGTACTCAAGTTCTGTGTCACACAGAAATAAGGTTTTTCTGTGAAGACCACTAGGAGGAATAGATGGACAAAGCATTGCTAATAGGGAAGGGTGGCTTGCTCTGTAATGGTTTGTTTTCTGTTCACAAGTTCCCCTTGCAATACTTGTTTTTACCTCCTCTCTGGGTCGGAGCAGTGAGACCTTGGTGGGAATGTAAAGTGACAGTGGTTAATTTTGTGCGGCACACTGCAGATTGGACTCCTCTTCCAATTTTAGGTAGAGTGCCTGAAAATCTGTGTTTCTTTTCTTCTCCAGTCTCCAGTCCCAAGGTAAGAAACCAGCCAGCTAATACTGGGAAGTGCAATCCCCACAGCTTCTTAGCTGTGCAGTGAGTAGTGCTGTATTCCAGAAGGGGCTTTTCCACCCTCTCTCGTGGTTTTGCACTCTGTGCCATCTTGGCAGTTCTTTTACATGGCATGGAATTATCAACAGCTTGTCCCATCTTTCTCTGGCAATTTAATGAGCTAACAGCTAAAAGTATCTTGTCTTTATTCTCTTCCTTGGTTTTGGGGGTTTATGCTTTGCTTGTTCCAAAGCCTCTCCATCCTGGATTTTGTCTAAGAGGTTTCCCAGCTTTACCTCTCAAGCACAGTTGCCATTTGTTTATCTCCATGACTTTGTGAGTAGATGGCCACACATCCCAGTTTTCAGTGTTTGAAGGGAGGGCAGAACAGGAACAGCAGCTGCTGGCTGCTCCCAAAGAAAATCTGAGGCAAGTGCCAAGGTTTATGTCCATCAGCATTGCAAGGGCTGAAGTCTGCACAGAAGAGACTTCAGAAAACACTTTGTTCAGCAGATGGGACAGCTCTGTGGAAGCCTGAGTTTCACCAGAGACCTGATGTGTATGAACGTCCCACTGAAACACCCGTGAAGTCCCAGCCTTCCAACATCACAGAGGATCTTTTGAGGACAGCAAAAATGCTCCAGCAGAGTAGGAGATACGGTGCCTCTGAACCAAGCATCTTATCTTGAAGGGCAGCCCTTGGAGGGCTCTGGCTGATGGAGCCAGACTGTGACCAAAAGGAGTGAGAGCTCCAGAGAAAGGTGTCAGGGCAAAAAAACAGAGCAACATCAGGATACCTTGAGCTTACAATCCCCATCCTTTGCTCCGTAAAGTTTTAGCAGAAATCATGCCATAGGAAGGTGCTCATATTAGTGCTTCCTTCCCCCTTTGTCCTGTCATTGGTAAGACCATGAGTTTAATCCTTTATTTTGGAATTATTTTCCCCAGGGATTTTGGGGATAATATCAGAGCCTTGTTGTAGCTAGACTGTTACAGAGTTGTTTCATCCTTGTTCGTGGTGTCAGTGTGCCATCCCATGTTGTAGAAAACAAAGGCCCTAAAAATTAAAGCCTGCATTTTGCAAGGATGTTTGTAGCCTGAATTATACCCAACTCCACTACAGCTTATCAGGTAAAATATTTGCCGTATGTGTTTTCCCACTGGGAATGACAGCTAGACTTGATTAGACGCTTAAATGCTTGGATGTTTTGAATGAGGACTCAAGGGGAGGCTCTTGGCTGGTGGCAGAGGCAGCATTAAGGGATAATACGAGCCTGAGAACTGCCACAGCATCTCCCAAGCAATAAAACTGCACTCTGCAATCTTTTGTGTTCAAGATGACTGAATCTTAACCTACATAGCAATAATTTCCTGCTCACCAGCGAATGAGTGATTACATGAAAGTCTGTTCAATCCTTTTGTGGGGAAAGAGTGAGTGCAAAGATCTTGGGTTTGCCGTGAACCCGGGGGACTCTACCTCCTGCCTTGGAGCATGGTGTCCTCTTCACATCAACTACTTCTCCTCTGTGTGACAAAGAGTAGTTTCTCCTCTCCTTCCTGACAGCTGGCTTTTGTGTGAAAGTGAAATAAACTCGGTGTGCTGAAGGTTTCATGCAGTGCAATGGCTCCAGATCCTGCAGTGCAGCCCACACCTCAGCAGAGGGGTTGTTTTGTGGCACTTCAGTATTGTGTAGCACCCCTGGGGCAGTTACACCAGGCACTTCTGCACGAAAGTACTAATTTTGTGTATTTTAGCTGCATTTGCTGCAGTTTAGCAATTGGGTCTAAATAGCAGCAGGACAGCTCTGTGCTTGCTGTCACACACGAGGTATGGCTTGGGAGCCAGTAGCTCAGCTTGTTTGTGAAAACATCCCAGCACTGCTGCCCTTTAGCATCGCTCTGGGGTAAACGAGCTCAGGAACTTGCCACCATCAAGCCAGGAGGGGTTTGCTGCTTCCTTCTGTACAGAAAATGCCTCTGCATTGGAATAGATGATCTTGATTTAAAACCTTCATTTAACATTTGAGAGAGATTTTTTTTTTCCTGTCTGGTTATAATTGTTAAAGTAGGTCAAGGTTGAGATCCAGATCATCATAAATCACTCCCCTTTAAAGGCAAATGTTTTGCTTTGTGGCCCGAGGGACTGAAATCAAGTCTGACAAGGCACACAGACCTGCATTTTATTCTTGGCTTTTCTGCACTGCCTCTGTCGTTTTTTTCTCCATCTGGAGAGCGGTGCTTACCTTGCACTGCTGTTGTGGGGATTAATTAATCCCTCTATTTGCACAGTGCTTTGAACGTGCCCAAACGAAACGCTGTTATGTTAATTGCCTCGTGGCTCTGAGCAGCCTCCTGTGACAGCAGAGGCTGGGGGACGAATGGATGGGCAGAGCGAGGCCCCTGGGCCACCCCACGTGCTGGTTTCTGAGCTCTGCCTGCCACCTCCCAGCCAGCCCAGATGGAGGGGACACCAGGTGTGATGGACCTCTGGGCTGGGCACAGGCTTAGCAGGGCTTGTGCAGATTCCTAGACTGTTTTCTGTGCCTCATGGCTGGACCAGCTGGTGAGGAGACTGCCATGGGGAAGTCTTCTTCAGCAAGACTGGCTTGCAGGTTAGCTGTGCATCTGTCACTGACTGCTAGAAATTTGGACATAAATTTAAGAGCCAACTGGCTATATTAAGTTATCTGTTGGTGTTTGGAACTCAAGGGAGGTTAGAAGATGTCAAACCACCACAGGATGACAGTGTAAGCATCATGTGCAAGTGTCTAAGGACAAAATGGTCACTTAGCCATCGTAAATGTGCATTATCAATTGTGTGTGTAATCTATTAGGCATTTAAGGCCATAAACCAGATCACTGTTTTTAGAGGGCCACAGGCTTTGTGTATTTTTTTGGCAGAGGTCTGTTTGATACACTTGTGATCTCACCTCCTAGAATTTTCTTTGTTTTACTGGTTCACAGTAAAACAGGGGCAGGTTAGAGGTGTAACAAGGATATTACCTGGCTGTAGTTACAGCAGGAAGCATTTGCATAACAGTGATTGATTTTTCCTAGAATCTCCTTCTACAACAGAGATGCACTAGTAAAGCACGTAGGGCTTCACAGATGGGCTGTAAAAGAACAATAGGAGCATTGTAGCCGTGTTTGCTGTGTCATTTCCTTCCATCTTTTCATTTGCTGTCTTACTCCATCACTCTTCCTATTTTTTTTTTTCTGTCTTGTCAGTCTCTGTTTGCTTTGCTCCTTGCTGGCAGAGTTACTCCGAGTGGAAGTGGATGGTTCACATCACATGGTGATGCTCATGCAGCAGTGCCCTCACCAGCCCAGCCAGGCTGGCTGTTTGAGAGTTGCAGAAAATGCAGTCCACAAATGCACAGGGGATGGGAACCCAGAACTTACTTTGCTGTCATCATGACAGTGGGTCCTTTTCCAGTGATGTATTCAGGACTCTTGGATGCCAAAGGGAGGAAACTGAGAGTAAAAGAAAACACAGAGGGAAAGGCCTCCAGAAAAACTTTTGACTTACTAATGATATGCCAGGAAACAAATTTGGGATGACAATGCTGCACGAACAGGGTGGTCTGTGGTCAGCCCGTGGTGACCTGCTGGAGCAGTGGTGTAGGCTTTTCCTTGCAAGGAAGAGGAGTATGAAAAGGACACTTTTCTTAAGGATGATTTTCTTAAGTTCCCTAAACAGAAGAGATGCTGCATAGGTGTAGCTTTCAGAAAATTCAGTTCGGGCATGAAAGAGGAGCCTGTGGAGAAAGCTTGAATTACTCCACTCCACTGAAGAAGAAAAACAAAACTTGAGCATAGCTACAGAAGTCCACCCAGGAAAACCATATTGTGTTGCCATGTTTCTGTGGCAAAATGCAAACGCCATTCTGGCCATGAACATGCTTACTGCATTGTCTGAAAAGATGCATTTTGATCCAGTAACAACTGGATCTCACCCACCATTATTTTGTCAAGTTATGCTGCATTAAGCATTCCTGCTAACTGGAAGTTTTGTTGGCGACTCTCAGCCATGGGAACTATGGTGTGAGAGCTGGATGTCTGCTAGGAAATCAGAGCTTGGAGCTGACAAGCTCAGCCTATGCCTCACTTTGGAGTGGTACCAATGTGTTGTGAGGTATGGATTGCTGTCGTTTCCATCTCTCTCCATGTGCTTTGCCACAATTTAAAGGACTTATAGATGATATTGGATATAAAGCAGCACCTGTAAGAGGGATAACTGATTATCAGCACAGCTGACTGTCCATGTATGTGTCACTGCAACGTGTACTGACCTGCCTTCTTCATTTAAAGCCCTGTTCCCTCTGCTTTCCTCCTGCCACATTCCATAGAATAACCCAAAGCCTTCTCAAGGGCACTCTCTTAGTCACCAGTTTTTTGTTGGCCACCCCTGGAGCTGTTTTGTACCTTCTTGCCAGTGTCCCTCATGCTAGCTGCTCTGATGTGAGCTCCTCCTCAAAAAAACCAAAAAATTAACCCAGTTGCCTTGGGTGATGTTCATTCTGCTAATGCGCATTGCTACGATAAGAGGAGTGACTGTCGCTTGAGATAGCTGGGAAAGGAAATGAGGAATTTATTCAGCAGCGTGCAAATCGTACTGCTTTCTCTTCCAGGCAGCCAGCAGGTACCAGTGGTTGGTGTGAGGTGGAGAATTGCTTGGTATTGGATACGTGGCTGGGGCCCTCACCACACACATGCTGTGCCTTCGTCATTCATTGCTTGCTTCTGTCTCCTTCTTTCCCCAAAAAGTGAAGGACAGAGGCCGTTGTCTTTTATTCCCTGGCTGATGGAAGAGCAGCCTTAACACTTCTCTTCCTATGCACTCTGTCCTTGCTGTTAAAACCTCATATGAGGGCCTTTCTGCTGCCCTTCCTGCTCAGCCCAACAGGGGATCAGAGCTCCTTTTCATCATCCCTGCCAGGGCTGGCAACCACGTCCTCACCTTGCGCTCTGGGTGGTGGGAGGCTGAGCCTGCATTTGGGTGCTGCCACCTCTATCTGAGGGAAACCAGTATTCCTGTGCAGCTGGGGCCCCTGGGGTGGGGAGGCAAAGTTTACATCTTGGCTTTCAGCAGAAATGCCCCACACGGCTTTGGCTGCTGGCTCAGCTCTCACTGCCCTGAGTTTGGTTTGGTTTGGTTTGGTTTGGTTTGGTTTGGTTTGGTTGGGAGGGAGGAGGTTGGGGGGAGCAATCCCTGTGGCCCCTGGGTTACCCTTGTGCTTTACTCATCAACATGGTGCTTTTCCTTGGCTTTCTCAGCCTCACCTGCCCCTGCGGCTGGTGGTGTGGGAGCTGTGAGCAGTGCTTGGCCGAGAGGAGGTGTCACTGAAGCCTTGCCATGTTCTGCAGCTCCATCTGGAACTCAAGCAAGGCTGCACCATCACTTTCTTACCTTCAGTCGCCTAGAGCAGCTCCTTACCTGCTGGGTCTATCATGTGCTCACTCGACCCACCAAAGCCTGATTTTAGTCTCCACTTTCCAGGATGAGAGGCCTTGGTCAGATCTCTTTGGCCCAGGGACCATGCATGACCTGAAGAAGGCAATTCCAGCAGGGACAGCCCAAACTGCAGCTCTGCAGGGTCTGGCTTGGTGGCCCTGGTTGTTCTGGCCCTCACCTGGGCCTCATCTCTCTGCTGCCTGGGCAGCCCTGGGCTGTGAACTGGGAAACGCCCTCTTGTTTTTCAGGCTGGGGTCCAGAACCAAGGCAGGACCTTAAGCCTTCAATATACTGATGTGGGGGTTTGTAGGAGAAAGCCATTTGAGCAAAGTGCACCAAGTTTGCTTGTGAGTTTGTATGGGGTGAAGGGAGTGGTTCATGTTTAGTTTTGATCAAAATATTTTTAGAAGCAGGTCAATTACGCAGAGCATTCCTGAGCTTTCATTTCCCTGCTATGTCAGTCATTAGAAATGTCGCATTTTTGTTGTCTTTCACCTCTAAATTGAAATAAAAGAAATAAATTTTATTAGAGTGCATTTACTGTGCTCTCTAGTTACCTCTTAAATGCTTAAAGTTTGTTCAGAACCAAGTATTAATAATTGCATTGTATTAATTTATTTTTAACTTGACTCTAAGCTTGAAAGCAACCAAGCAGAAAAAGTATTTAATAACCAACAAACTTAGAGGAGCAGAACACATAGCCCAGTGCTGTTAACATCCTTCAGCAGAAAAGATTAGGTACTGCTGTCGTCATTTAAGCTTTGGGGGGTGGGAGGGAGCGGGGGAAGGGAGAGAGGAGATGTCTGATCCACTTAATGCAAAGTATAAATTGATGTCATTTTAATTTTCTTCTTATAAGATTTACCACTTTGCATGTAAATACCAGGCAGCACTGTGGCTATGTTGGATTTCTGATTCATATGGAGAATGTGTTCATCTGCTGGAACTTAACTGATCACACTGAGTTAAGGGGAGGATAATAAAAAGCTATGGAGTGAATAATGGAAGGATTTAAAAATGAGGCATGGGGGGCAGAAGATAGGATACAGAGTAATTTTGGAGGTAAAACTACAGTTGAGATTAACAATATATTTCTGGACATCTGGCTGATCTAAAGTCTGTCTGATGATTGTCTTGTAATTGTTAAACCTGCCACCTTTATGTGTGGGATTAGGCCTGTTTAAATATGCATGCAAAAGGCAGAATGGTTATTGATTCTGTGCAGCATAATTTGTGTGGATCTTAGTTTGGAGTCAAATGGAGTTTATTTCTACTTTAGTTCACACATACTCGTTCTTGTTTAGCTTTTTTCTCAAATGCAACGTCACAATGAGCATCTGTGAGAAGCTTAGTGATAGGGAAAGAGTTCAAAATAAAAGATACCATTTTTAGAGGAACTGATTTATAAAGGAAAAATGGGCATCTTATTAATTACTAAAAGTGTACCTTCTGAACAGTTGTATGAAAGTTAGCATCTAATAATCCTGCATCTGTATTTAATCCCTTTCACTGTTACAGATCTTTAATTAAAGACTCTTCTATCTTTATGCCAATTAGTTTGAGATCCTAACCTTGGTGCTTAACAAAAATAGTTGCAGGAGCTCTGCTGACATCCTCAGTACTGTTTGTAAAGAAAGAAAACTCCAGGAAAAACACATCGATATCAGCCCCCATGGAAACACTCGAGCATTTCATTAGCGGTGGTAAGCTGGAGAGACAATAAGCTGGAGGGAAGGCTTTATTAGGCCAGAGGTGGTAAATGGAAAATTGGCAGCAGAAAATCAAAGTTTGATCATGAACAGCCCCTCACAACTGCAAACAGCATCTTATTGTTCGTGCGTTTGCATTTCCATCATGCTCTGATCACAACTGTGCAAGGCCCCGTAATAAATAAATAACCCAACCTTCACGAGCAAGGAAAAAACAATATGAGGGCTCAGAGCCAGCAAAAGCTGCTCTGCAGCCATCTGCTCAGCATCAGCCCAGCACCAGCCTGCACGCTGTGAGCAGGGAGTACAGATCATTCCCCAAGGCCTGATGGTCAAAATGTCACTGATTTTATGTTCTTTGCAGAGTATATTTAATGTGATCTTTTCCTTACAGCAACCATCTCCACTGGTGTTCTAGTTACATGTCTATATTAGAAATCCACTGTAAATACGTTGTGTCTATATTAACAGGCTGAGGGCAGGGAGCTGAAATACTGAATACTTTGATTTGCTGTTCTAAGATGGTTTAAATGGAAAAAAATGGGCACAAGTCAAGGGATGTAAGAGAACAGAGTAATGCTGGACAGAAAAGGTGATGTTTATGTAGAGTCAAATTTCCATTTAGGTACCTAAAAGTGCATATAGGTCCTGGGGTTTTCAGATGGTCAAGCTGCTGGACCTCTCTATAGAATGAAAGACAGCCTTTGGAAATCGGGTGCCTGTTTTCTACTGCGTTATCTCTTCTGAGTATCTTGGTTTTGAAAGTTCCATATTTACATGCTGGGCTTTTTACATCTCTGGCAATCTGGTTTATAGTAAGTATGGAAGCTGCTGCCTCTGTATTTTATCCTCTGCCCTGTGATGCCCATTCTTGGGGGGCAGTCTTCATGTTTTAGTAATGTTGACAGCCAAAGTCAACACTGGGTTTTTGGACAAGAGATGGAAGAAGGAAACAGAGGACATGGGAGCTCACAACTCTGGTTTAGGGTTTAGATACCTAAAATCATAGACCTGTAGTCTACAAAGTGTCTCCATGAATGGAGACTTCTAAGCCTTCATTTCAGTGTATCTGCTGTCAGTTCAGGCAGTATTTTGTGGATATGGATGCTCTTTTTGCTTGGGGGAGCTAAACACTCTTAGGTGTTAGAAAAGTAAAAGTGACACCTGAGAACTCTGTTCAAGGAATTCTGGGTGGATTTGGAGAGAGCCATGTCCTTGATGCTTCAGAGATGAGGGTTGAAAGTGTAACAAAAATTGTCAAGTTGGATGAGAATGAGATCTACCTTTATTCTTTTCTTCCCAGCCAGCTCTAATTTAAACTGGCCGTGTGGCCAATTTTACGTGTGATCCACAGGGTCATGTAGGCCGTGCGTGCTTGCAGAAAGAAAAGAGTTAAGAGCATGACTGAAAACTGCCAATAAAACTGCCCTTAGACCTTGCACTTGCACTGTCGTGAGCATGACTGGTGCTGCTGCTGGAGGAAGACAAAGAACCCCCTGAGCAGCCTGGAAAACTGTGGTTTCTGCAGCAGTCAGGTGTCTTCCTTACTCATTGTGTCATATCTGAACGTGGACAGCTCGAATCACACTCTGCTCCAGAGGGGATTTCATCAGGGCTTTGTTCTGTATCCATATTTCCATGTGCTACTGGAAGTACATATTTTGCACAAGCATTTTTCCTACCTGCTTTGCACTGGTAGCTAATACTCACCTCCTGAGCAGCTGGTGCAGGTCTTTCATGTGTAATTCCTGAGCACTGAGACCAAGGTATGCCAGAGATCTCTTCACATATGCTCAGGACATTACACAGTTAATCAAGTTCCCTCTGTTTCGGTGTGGAATGCCTCCATTTCTTCCAGTGTCCTCTGTGTGACAGTGCTGGCCATTTTCGTCCTCAATAAACTTTCCTTAGGATGTCCCTCATTTTTTGTGACACTCATAAAAGCAAGTCAGCTCCAATGCTTGCAGAATTTCTCTAACAACTCCTACTGCCACAGGTGACTGCAGCTTCCCCTGTGTTGCCAGATCCTTTGTCATCAGGCTGTTTCAGTACAGCTTTTTCATGTTTTCCATGTGGTGCTCTGTCAGCAGGATTCCGGAAGGGAGCTCAGATGGTTCCAGCAGTATTTCTGTTGTATAAAAAGTGAGTCAGCTTTTCAGAAAGTTATTTGGGTTAATTTGCAATAACTGAGCTTCAGTGAGCCTTGCTTTCTGCATGGTTTTATCCCACTTCCTACTTACCTCTGTGCCTTCAATTAATAAAGTAAGTAAAACCAGCTAGAAAGAAATATTTTTGTGTTAATTTTTTGGGGGTCAAAATAGGACCTCTGTTTAAATTCATAAAATTAAATTCTTTTTCTTTTAATTCATTAAAGTCTTTATTTTTGCTTCATTTAGCTGCAGGAATGCAGGCAATGCTGCTAAAGATGTACACTGGTGATCTAGATTTGAAAATTAATGCTGGTTTTAAGTTTTGAAAGGAAAATTTTCATACAATTGCTGCATTTTGATGGGACATTGAGAGTTTAAGAAATAACAGTGAAGATAATACCTTGCTGATGGCTTGTTTCCAGGTGCCTGCCATTGCAAGAGGTGGAGGCAATGGCTCATACCCAGTGGTATGACCATGCCTGATGGTAGACATTGTGAGAATATTATTTTATTTTCAATAGGTGAGCCCCGGTTTCCCATTTATGTTGGCACTTTATCAGCTTGTACAGCGAAAATTTTTCTAAATCTTTTTTCCTAATATTTCTATTACAATTTTTTTACTTTCTTCTTGTATTTGCATTCTTGAACAGTGCAGTTGCTGTAACGATGCATCAGGGGTGTATTTACTTGTGCTGACATTAAAATACCCATTTGAATGAGAAAATATTTTCCTCAGCAGAAGTGTAAATGTGTTTTAGAAGCCCTTACCTTTCTGTATTTACCAGCAAATTTCACTAAAGTAAGTCCAGCTTACTTTGTCATGTTGGCATAAAGTATTTGGCTATGTTTGAGCAATTCTGTTGGGGAAGAGGGCAAAGTATGTAGAAAGAATATTTTTTCATTATAGTTTAAGCATTGCTTTGCTTTGAGGGATCTCTTGGGGTGCACTTGCCTAAGCTTTGTTTTGAAAGGCAGCTTGATCTCACAGTGGCATCATTTATCCCATGTGAAGTATTCCTGGGATGTGTTCTTATCTGAACACCATTTATCCAGTTGTGCCTTAGCATCAAGCCATAGTTTTTCTGCCTCTATGAATTAAATGCATCTAAATGTTTAAGTAAGTCCAGGTTGCTCTGCTGACCAAAGTGTGCCCCACTCCCTGAGCCAGAGAGACCATCCAGACCTCCCAGTCGTCCCTCTCCTGTCGCTGGCAATACCACACTGCTCTTGGAAGAGATGCATCGAGTCCCTTTCCAGTGTCTAGGACATGGATGTGGTTGGTTGGTTGTTTCTCCTATAATTTCTCTAGAAAGATACAGAGTGGGGACCTGGAAGCTGGATTGTGGGAACCTGGTGGCCTGAGAGACAAAGGTTGTTGCCTGGTGTATTGAAATGGTGTAATGGTAGAAGGGGTTAGTTCTAAGCAATTTGCATTCTGCAAAGAACTCTGTGAGTCAGATTGTTTGTCTTTCTTGCTGTATTACAGAGTGGTATTTTTTCTTTAATTGATAAGGCATTAATCTGGTGTTTCATTCATGGTGTTTGGGTAACTTAGAGGTCAGTGGGTTTCAGCCCTTCTGTGCTTAATTTATAGTGTATCTGGAATATCTTTTGAAAATATTCCCCTATTGGCACAAACAAAAGAAGATTAGTTTTTATTAATTCTGGATAGTCACATTTCTTGATGTGGCATGTTTTGGGATGCTTTCTACTGATCTTGAGTATGGATTTCTACAGCTGCAGTGCAGCAAAATGCACTGCACAATGCATCAAGACTTTGCAGTGTAGAAACTTGCAACTGAAGTACCAAGGTCAATGTAAGTGAAATGTGAATGGAAAAACCCATGAGGGAAACTGCCATAAGAAACTGCGGAACAAGGGTTAAAGGAACGTTTTGGTAAAGCATGTTTTGGTATAGAGGATCCTTTGTATGAGGTTCAATCAAGGAACTAAATGGCAAGAAAAGAAAGAATGTAATTAGACTCTCTCAGAGAAGTTCCTGTTACTTGTTGGCTTGTGTCTTCTCCAGGGGTTGATTTTGGAGCATTCCCTGTTGGTAACACTTAAGATGGGAATAGCATGTTTTGTTTTTGAAGAAGCAGAACTTACTGGGGCTGCTTGACAGGGCTGTCACAGCTGGAAGCAGCCTTTGTTTTCTCCCTCTGAATCTTAGGAAGGTACACGATTCCCAAGCTTTGACCTCCACAACATTCAGGCAGGAGAGCTCCCCAACAGCCTGGCATGCTTGGAAGCCATGAGGTCCCCCTGTTAATATAATCCATATTAAAATGCAGGTCTTTATAATTGTATATGTTAATTAAGTAGGAGGATGTGGTCCTTTTGTATGTGCCTGGAGTTTGGAAGAGAGCGCTCTGCTGTGTGTTAACAGTGTGCTTGGCAATGTGAGGTGGAAAAGGTGTGTCTGGTCTTTTCCCATACTGGTTGGTGCTAAGCTTTTTAATTTTTTCTTTAATTATTACATATGGATGAGTGTAGCAACTTTATTTCAGTTGCTTTCCTTGCTGATACTGCTGGTCTTTCATTCCTCCCAGGCTCTGATGCCCTGAGTTTAGAGAAGCCTGTTTGGCAAACCACCATGGTGCTGGTGTGTCATCCAGGATGAACAGTGTGCATCAGCTACAGCCAGCTAGGATGGCAAATTTGGGAGCTACATCCCTGCCTGGAGCCACTCACAGTACAGTCCTAGTGACAGCTGCTGGCAGTGTGTAGTAAGAGCTGGTGAAGTAACAGAGGAATGCTTGGTAAATGCATGCAGGAGAGTAATCAACGAGGAATTTTTATGGCTCATGCTCAGCCTTTTAAAGTTTTCTATTTTCTGTCGTTAGTAGGTGGTTCCCCAAATTGGAACCTATAAAGAGCATAGATGAGGCTTGAATAAGATCAACTGGCAAGAGTGCAAACATGAATTTTACAACAACCAGTCAAATGAAATAAAACAGAATGATGTGTATAATGATGGTAACGTTAGCTTGCCTTACTGCTAATATGAATGCTAGTAAGATAAATATTGAATATCTGTAAATAAACTAGCATTATACCAGCATGAAACCCCCCTTCAAACAGTAATTCTTCTTGAGAAAGATGCAGTGGTTTTCTTTAATCTTTTCAACAGGGGCTCTACAGTGAATCATTTCCTTTAATTGCTGTTCTGAAACACGTAACAGGTTTTTTAATGCCTACTTTTTATATTTGTCTTTTTTCTTTCCGTTAATTGCAGTACTTCCATTCAAGCTTGAAAATGAAATTGCTTCCTCAACATATTTCTTCTCTGCTTTATGTAAACATAGAGGGATTTATTAGCCCAGTTTCCAGGGAAGATGGAAGTGCACTAGCGCCGAGCACAGGGAGAGGCTTTCGCCAGTTGTTGTAGTTACAGGCACTTTAAAGGAAACTCAGGAGAGTTGCCAGGCAGAACAAGCCTCATCTCCTTCTCTCATTCTGTGGAATTTATCTCGTGCCTGGGGGACTGAAGAGCAGCACCAAAATCCAATGGGATGGCTGCTCACCTCTGCCTTTCCAGTGCCTGCTCCGAGAGGCTCAGAAAGGCTTTGCAAGTTGCACTCTGGAACTGTGTGCACCAGAGCCAGGGATCAGATAAAGTCCTCCTCTTCCTTTCCTTTAAACAACCCACTTAGTTAATTTATTTGCATTGATTGCAGATTTGGTTAGCAAGAATGTTAACTGTATATCAAAACCTGATTAAAGCTGATGAGATGAACAGGAATAAAGAAGTCTGAAAGTATTTAAAAATGAATCATCTTTCATAGCAATAAGATATGCAAAATACCATACATTTGGTCCATCTGTCATTTAGGACATCATTGAAGCTGTTTCAAGAAAAGAAAACTGGAAGGAGAAAGCAGCAAGTGAGCCCCAACTACTACACATAGAAATCTAAGAGTTTGATTTAAAACCCAAGAGTAACCCATCCCTTCTGCGACTCTTACACTGCATCTCAAATAGCAGGAGCATTCCTGCTCAGTTTTGGGGTATTGTGGTGGTTTTGACAAAGGGCATTTTACAGGCTAGGAGGAGGTCCACGGCAGGGATGAGGGCTCTGCAGATGGAAGCAGCAGCAGCCGTTGCCTCCCGAGGCTCTTCTGAAGGGACTCACGGCAGTTGAGCCACAAATCACACAGACCTTTGTCCCTGTGCTCCCACAGGAGCTGTGGCAAAGCTCCAGAGTGGGGTGAGGGAATCCTGCGTGATGGAATCCCTCAGCTTCCGGACCCATGCCAAAGGATGAGTTTAAGCAGTGGGGGACCAATGGTTAAAAGGCTTTCCTGGCGGCATCACTGTCCTGATGGGGAGTAGAGTTGCAGGTTTCTTGTGTCTCAAAAGGGCATTAAAGTACCAGCAATATAGTTACATGTGTGTTACCAGCAATATGGTAGTGTCACTTTGGTATTGTAATTATCTGGTATTTTTTACTGACTTTACCGTTGTGGTGGTGGGTTTTGGGGGTTTGTTGTTGTCGTTTTTGTTGTTGGGGTTCTTTTGTGTTGCTTTGGTTTGGTCTGAATTTTTTTTGTTTCGTTTGCTTTTGCTTGAGTTTTGGGGTTTTTTTTTCTTGTATTGTTGTTTTGGTTTTTTTAATAACCAAGCATCTGGTTTGAAATTTTTTAAGTTTTTTTTTCTGCTCTGGCTGACATCTTTTGGTTTTGTTTCAGCTGGAATTTAGCAGTTTGAGTGCATGCTACATAGAAACCTTTTCTTTGCCATACAAACACATGCAGTCATACACACCCAAAGGTGTCAGTATTTTAATTAAGCAATTCTGACATGCAACAAAACCCAACTTGTATATGAGGAATATGCCTTTATTTTCAGACACATACTCAAGTGAATACCCACAAACAGGAACTCCAGTATCTCAACCATTCAAGCACCAGTATATGTGTATGTATAGGAATATGAAACACAATTCAGTTGTTTCTTTTAATTTCATCCAGAGAGTTTTGGTGAATGGTTACAGGTCATAAACTATTTTTAAATAATATTTATAAGCTATGGTGTGGAATTTTGATTTTGCAGTCCTGCTGGGATTTGGGGCAGATATTTCCTTCCTCTCTCTAAAAAAGCATTGAAGTATTAAAAGCAACTTCTGGCTTTGACTTTGGCTCCTGTACCAGGAGCGACATATGACAACCAGAGCTGTACACAAATGAACAGAGCAGTATAAAAACTGTAATGTAGACACAGAGCCAGAGTGCTGGACCTTGGCTGGGCAAAACTGGGCTATTTTAGAGTAGAACAAACCTTACTTCTGCCATCTTTAGCCTTGTTTAGTTACCTTTCTCACTTCCTTGACTGTGTTGCTGCTTGTGTTTGGGAGGAGGGGCAGTAGCCAAGGTGTGGGTGAGAGCAAATGCAGGTGGTTATGGAGAACATGGTTGGTTTTAAAGGACTGACTTGGGTACACTGAAATGAGAACATTAAATTTCTCACGTGAGCTGCACAGCAGCGCAGGGGGATCCACCCTATGTGCACTGCTTCCCAAAGCAGAACACCAGAAAACACTGGAGCGTGGTGCTTGGAGAGCTGGAGGGGAAAACATGGCTCGTGTGAAAGGAGAAAGGGAAAGAACCAGAAGTCTTGATGATGAAAGAAATGTGTCCTTTCTGGGGGAAAAACAAAGCAGCACCACAGAAGGAATGGCAGTTCTCAGCTCATTCTGAGTATGATTAGGAGAATGTGAATAACCAGTGATTTTCCATAAAATGGGATCAGGACATTAGGGGTTTGGTTGCAATAATAAAGTCCTTTTTAAACTTTAAACAAAACCTTATCATTACTTGTGCCCCCAAGCTGATTTTTGGATGGACTGGACTGAAATTAATGCTGCAGCTGACGACCTTCTTGCCAGAGGCAGCCTGGCACTGCATGGAGGGAGGCTGAGACCCCCCTGCCCCCCTTCCTCTTCACAGCCTCCAGACTTTTAGGCATGCAGTGGGACCCCCCAGCTCTCCATTTGTGCAGTCCCCATCGCATGGTGAAGGGATGAAAGCTGCCCAGCTGTCACCCTTTGCAGGCTGTGGTTGTGTTGCCGGCTTCACCTCCTTCCCTCTTCCGGAGGAGGAGGAGGAGGAGGCTGCTCCCACCCTCATTACCCTCATTTGCACCCTCAGTGCGTTCATGGCCAGCGTGTGCCTGCTTTGTTCCCGGCTGGGCTGTCCTGTGGCTTACCCAGCTCTCTCTTGTCCTTGGAGTGTAATCCCCTTACAGGCAGGTTTATATCCCCTCACCCCTCCTTATCCTGCTTCGTGCCAGGCTTTGGAAGCCACGCGTCTCAGCTCCTGCTCGAGAGACTCTCCAGTGCCTCGGCATCCCGGGAGTCCTTCCATGGACCTGCGGCAGCATCGCCTCCGCTTTCTTGAAACAGCTTCCTCTGGAAATTCCTTGCCTTTGGAAATGCACCACTGGGTTGCATGTGCCTTTTTCTGTATGTGTGTGCCATGAGTGGCTCCTCATAAACACTGTGGTCAGCTGGCATTCAGAAACCCTTTTCCTCCACTATTATTTGCAATTTTAGGAGCTTGAAACTGCTGGAATTGGTCCCAGCACCATGACCTTGCGTTTGGTACTACTGAATTCCATTGTGGATTTATCATCTCACACTTCAATGCCATATTCTGCCTTTTCTGAAGGTTATTAGGACTGCAGTTGCTTGAATAAAAAAATGGCTCTGAAAGAGTTTCACGCCACTGCTGTTGTGTATGGTGACTAATGAGGTTGTGCATCTTTTTTTAATTCTTTTCAAGTTTTCTTACTGCTAAATCCAAACTTTGTAAGGCTGTTACATGTGCAGGGAGGAATTTATGTGCTGACTGATCCACTGAAATTACGAAAACTCCTTTACTGGGGTCTCTCTCAAAGTCTTCTCTGCTCTGGTGAGTCCTGAGGTACAAGAGTCTTTTCACTGAAGTCTGAGTCCAACTCATTCTTGTGCCAGCACATGCTTTGAGCATAGTGCTAGTCTCATGGGCATGAATAGCACTAGAGACTATCCTCAGGGTGTTCACATTTGTTCCCTTACTTTTTTCACATTACAGAAGTTTAGATTTTGCCTTGATTTGTTAGGAGGCAAGCAAATAAGAAGAGCATTTAAGAAACAATAAAGTATTTAAGTAGGGGATATTCCTGTTTCAAAACATTTTATTATCTTACATTTTTTGTCATATCTCAGTAAAACTGGCAAACTGTTTTAAAGTTTGAGGTCAAGCTATGTCATGCTGTGTAAACAACGTTTCTGTCACCTCTGTGGATTGCTTCTGAAGGGATTTGAACGTGTGAGTATGAGGGACAGCTGCTGCCTTTAAACTTCCAAAAACTTTCAGGCCCCACAGGTAAATATTCTCTGGCTGTATCACTTTGCTGATGATCAGTTAGTTGCTTCTGCTCTGTGTACTACCAGCCCTTCAAAACAACCACAAATCCTCTAGCTGGGAGTGTGCCTTAGCCTTGCAGAGTGGGATGCTGCTTTTGAAGTCTCCACTCTCTAAGTTCTTTTCTCTGAGATGTTCAGTCATGCATATTTAAAGCTACTTTTCAATAAATTGGGTCTGAAAATTCCCAGCAGAAATGTATTTTTGCATTTTATTTTTATCCAGAGATGACCACATTTTTGTCTGCAAGCTGGCTTAAAAGATACATCAATTAATAGACCCCCTGGTGACTAAACTGTAAAGCAGAATATCTTTCATTTAATGAAGTGTCTTACGTAAAAATAAGTATAATTCTCATGATAAAGAACTTAATTTTACTGAGATTTCCAGCTTTTTTTTCTGAAAGTGCAAGGTGTAATAAAGCTGCATCTTCAGCATAAGAATATGGCTGTTTATTATAACTATTCATCACAGGCATGATATTAGTACAGAGATCAGGTCCCAAATGTCCTTATTCTCCCTGAATCTTCCTACAAGTGGCATGTAATCAATTGTTTCCTTATAGAAAAATTCTCTAAGAATAGGTATTTGGACTGTATTAGCAAGAAAATTTTAGTTTTGAGCAATGCTGCAAGGTTGTTTTCAAGCTCTTGTCTCCCCACTGCAGTCCTTGTTAGTGCTCTTAGGACTTCTTGGGCCATGTCCAATTTTTTATCCTGCAGCAAACAAAATTACTGTGATGTTTTCTTCCCTGCTGCTCATTAAATGATCATTGGCCTCTTCTGGTTGCAAGGAGAAGGTTGCACTCACCTCTGTGTGATTTTTAATCTGCTCTCCATACAGAGTAAGTGATACAGTCCTGGCTGTCATTTCTGCCCCAGCCTGCAAGGAAAGCACTATTAGACCTTGGTGTGTGGTTGGTGTATGGATGAGTGGGGGTGCTGGGAAACACCTGGGTTGTTTATAAAATGTTCACTTCCTTTCAGAGGTCATTTAACTCTGCAGTTGATAGAGGCACTAATAAAGTTAGGGATTAGTACACACTGTTGTCTGCAGAGTTGGTGGTGAGTAGCCAGATCAGCTCCAAGATCATTTGGTATTCACTTTGTCACCTGTGTGAGAGTCAATATTTTAATTTCTTTTCTTTTCTTCTTTTTTTTTTTTTTTTACCAGCACTACGGTTTGACCTCTGAGGACCTTAATCTGATGGCAGCTCAATTGGGACAACTACTCATATAATTGTAATTATGTCCCAGCTAGGACAAACCCTGAACCTTAAAAATGTTTTTCAAAAGGAAATAGGATAGTAGTCCACTTACAGGAAGGAGCTGTGCAAGAACAGGATGCTAAGATTGATACCAGAGTGTCTAATCAAAAATCTGCTCCACTGTATTTCAGGGCAGATGTAGTGGTTGTCCCCTGATTAGGGTGTACTGGAGACTCAGCTCTGACCTGGTGGCAACACAAGAGGAGAGGCAGCATCCCCATTGCTGTGGCTTGCATGTGCTGGTATCCCTGATGGTGGTTTTCACAGGGAGGACGTGGACCAGTAGTTTTAATACACAAGACTCTCAATTTTGGACAGAAACAGCAAGGGCTGTTGTGGATAATCAATTTTGTGACAGCAGCTAGTTCTAGATGGATGGTGAACAGCAGGGATCAGAATTCAAACAGATTCCTGAGGTGAAGGGATGCAGCAAGATTCGTTGTGCTGGACATCCCACACATGCAACAGGAGGAGAAAACCCTGAGCCCAAAGCGTGGCAGCCTGCCCAGGGGAGACAGGCGAGGGGTCGCAGAGAGGAATGTGAATTAATCTTATGGCATTTTTCCTTTAAATGCTTTTGGCTGTGTCTTTTTGGGAAGGAATTGTTTACATGGAAAACTGTAAGGAACAAAGAAGAAGAGGGACAGGCCTGAGTTAAAAGAGCAGAGGGACGAAATAATCATGTTAGTACTGAGGGAATGTGTTAAGAAATGGTGAAGTCAGGAACTAGAAGACACTAGAACAATTACAAGAATGGCCACTGCAGGTGTTTTCTCCAGACACAGTGACCTTTACAGGCTGTCTCCCAGTTTGCATAGGGGCCAGGAATGGTTATTAATTGGCTTGCAACTTGTTGCCTTCTTCCAAAGATACAGCTCATGGCATCTTCATTTCCTGTTCACTGCAGCAGAGATCAGTTCTGTGCAAAGGTGACCCCAGCTGGGTTTGCAGCTGTAGTCAGGATCAGCAGATGTGAGGACAGAGAATTCAGGTGTGTTGCTGGCTTACATGCATTTCCATGTTCTGTTCTATCTTTGCTTAATGCTTTGCCCCTGCCAGAGAAGAGCTGACGCTGGAGCTCAAAGGAAGATTTATATTAGTTTTAGTCGCCTGCCTGCCTGATGAGAGCCCAGGGGCTGAGGCAGGAGAAGACTCAAAGCCAGCCACTCCCAGTGCTTGACAAGCTGTAAGGCAAGAACATTTTGAATGCGATCCATTGCCTATTTTGGGAAAGTTATAAAATTTTCAGAGGTAGGCCAGTTATTTTTAAGTCTCTCTGGACATGCTTTTAACGCAGGATTTGTTCTGGATGTTGTCAAGGTCGGACGTTTTCTTCGTGAAAAAGTTTCCCTCCTTTGGGGAAATGTCTGGAAGAGCTAATTAGCTGTGTGCCTTGGTCCTCTCTCATTTCCTCACAGCCTGCTAAGCCTATTGCTAGACCTTTCAGCCTCAGCCAAGATGGATTGAGATAGCTCTTGTCTGCCTTCCCCTGGCTTCATTCCCTATTTTATGCACAGCCTTTCTCTAGCCTGTTTGAGGAGAAGGTTGCAGCAAAGCTGTGCAGAGACAGCATACCTCTACCAAAATGCAGGGAGGCTGGTGTTTGGAAAAGGAAGTATTTGGAACTGAGAAGCTGAAAATACCAACAACATGGTTATTTTCCTTGTATCTGACTCTTTGCTGCTGCTTTGAATTTCTTTTTCAGTTGCACATATTTTGCATTCATTTACCGAGGTTGAAAATATGAAATTAAATAGAAGAATTATACCTACAATGAGATCCTCATTAATGAAGTTGCCCTCCTGCATCTGAGTTCTGTAGATAAAGAACTGGTCCAGAGAAAAGCTGAGCTCTTCCTGCTGCTTTTGGGAGTAGTAGGGATTGCTGTGTGCTTCCAGGTTTTATTTTGACAGAGCTTAGGAATCAAAATAGCTGACATTAGTAATGAGCAGGAGGACATGAATTATGTGGACAAATAAACTAGAGATTCCTGCTGCACATTTATCTTCACTCTGAAATTGACAAACTTTGAATGTTCCATATGGCAGTCCTGAGTATGAATAAGGGTTTGAATTAGGGTCTTGAATCTCTGTGGATGCGAGGTGTAGAACCTTTCATACCTCCTGTATCAGCAGCAGCAACCTTTATATCATGCCACCTTTATATCATGTGGGTTTTGGGGTATGAAGGCAACAGACTCTTTTAGGAGTGGTGTGCATCCAGTTGAAAGGAATACATAGTGTTTTCCTGCCTAATTCTGACAGAATTAAAGACTGTGCGCTTTCAGAAATGATTTTCTGAATATTCCTCTCTGCATACTTTGCTGCTGTTAGCAGAAGCAGAACCCCCTAGAAGAAGGGGCTTGATAGCTTAATCTTTGTTCCAGCATTATTAAAAGAAGTAATTCTCACATATTTTTCTGTTGCCTTTTATTGAGAAGCTGCATGTGTTTAGTATTAGTTCTGATTTCAGCAATGCCCAGTGTTATCAGGACATCACTCTCCCTGTGTCCTATAAAGCTGTGGCACGCACCCTCGTGTCAGTGATGTTGGCCATTCCTTGTGTGTCTGTGTCTCTAAAAAGCAGTTGGTTTACTGAACAAGTGAAGTTAGAGCTGACAGTCAGTTCAGTTCTGTTTCTGCCTGCCTGCTGCATGTTAACTTTGTTCACCACATCCAGTGAGCCCCAGAGCTGGGGGCAGTGCTACAGGTAACGTTGGAAACATCTGCATTAATGCTGAAGGAAGGTAAAACGGCTAGAAAGCCTGCCTTTGACTGAAATCAGGGATTGGTGGGGTGTGCCTGTGATACCATGCTTGAGGAGAGGCAAGAGGTTGAGTTGGGTTTTTTTTCACAGATTTTTTTTGTTAAGCCAGAACAATCGAATTCGTCTAGATTAAAGCATTCTGTGGGAACATCTTGGTTTCAGTGGAGTTTTTCTTAGAAAATGTCCAGGTGGCCCACCTGCTTCATTTCCTGCCATCTCATCAGTCCGGGGCTTCTGGGGTGTGTTTGCTGAGCCTGAGCTCAGAGGCACTGAAATGTGAGACCTGCTAGTGCTAAACAACGTGATTTCTACTTGTGTGGAGCCTTTACAATCCTTGCCCTGCTTGGATATCTCCTGTGTTATTTTTTTTTCTTTTAACCTTTAAAATTTTGACCTAAATGAAGGGCAGGACTAATAATGTTTTATGGAATGCTGCATCTCAGGTTTCCTGGCTGAGGAAACATGGGTCCGGGGGCTTCCACTGCAATGAACTTTCGTAAGGAAGATATTGTCTACCTTTGATGAAATCCAGGATGAAATAGCTTTCTAATAATGTTGCAGACCAGAGAAAGAGCCCAGAAAAGAAACAGAAGTTGCAGGAAAAATCCATCAAAACAGCGTGGCGGGGGTGAGACAGTTCACAAGCATGAAAAAGAGCTGACCAAATCCAGCACAAATCACTTGCAAGCCCATTTGTGGACACAAAAAAAACCCCCCGTCTGAGTTTCTGGGGCTTGTTATGATCATAGGAACTGGTCCTAAGCATGGATACATCAGGCCAGCCCTGGCTGCTGGCAGGAATCTTTCCAGTGATGTTGTCTGGTTGGGTGTGGATGTGAGCTTTGCCTGTTTTATCCAGGGTGGGCTATTACTGCTTAAGCCAAGGCTTGTATAAAATCCAAGGAAAACTCCAGAGTTTTTTTCTGAATCAAAGCATTGGGTAAGTTTGTGACAGGCCTTGAAACCTGGTATTTTGGGTAGTTTTTCTCCTTTGCTTTCCCCTAAGGACACCAAAGGACAGGATCCCACATCTCCTTACATTTGGGTAGGATGTCTCTGGCAGTTGCTTTTTAGAAGGAAACTTCTTCCCTTTTTTTTTTTTTTTTTGTTGCCTTTTTTTTTTTTCCATTGCAAATGCTTGTTTTTCTGTACCACTCCAGATGTCTCCTTTGGAGCATCATGGGCTGTGCAGCAGCCAGTTCATTTCTTCTGTGTCTGCTGAGGATCTGGAATGGGGTTGTGACACTCTTTCCTCTCAGGTTGTAGCTGTCATAGCATTTCCAGGAAACATCTTAAAATTCTTGCCGGGCCATATGAAGACCAGGTTTTGCTGTAGAAGTCCCCTGGTGGAATGTGACTGCTGCTCTCGTGCTCCACGTGTGCTGGCTCTTGCAGCTGTTTGTAAATAAAGTTGCTCTGGATGCTGAAGGCTCAGAGAGGCTCTAAAAGTCAAAGAGCTGGTTGTCACTCTGCTCTGACTGCCAGGATATCTGAAATACTTTGTACATCTCCTGTGTGATCATTGTCTGAATTGAAACTTTACAGTGGGAAGGGGGTAGGGAAGACTGGGGCAGGGTTGTGCATTGGAGGAAGTGCTCTGAGTTTCCTTTTAGACCTTTCAGGTGCAAATGGACCCACATCACCCTGCTTTTGCACCTATTGAGCCTGACCCACAGGTCACAGAATTAGGCTGGGGGAGAGATTTCGGGTCAAAGGAAGGAGATAGAGGTAGAGTAAAGGGAAGATGTGTGTACTGATGGTGAGTGTCAGGAGCAGTGTCTGTTCCTGCTGCCTTGTTATCAGTCCAGCACTGTCCTGGTCTTCTGTCTGCCCACGTCTCTCCTGCTTTTAAAGAAAAATCTAAAAACCAAACCAGAGACCAGCACATTCATTGTTCCCTAGACTGTGTGATGGCACAGAGAGATAGTGATAAAAAGTGTGTCTTGGAAATAAGGAAATGAGGCGTGCCTTGGGGTGGAGGTCGGCATTAGTCATACCACTGCTTGTGCTCTGCTAAATAAAGGTCATGAAAAGGTTTGTAGGGAAGTCTCATGGTTTTTCCTCTTCACAAGCAAAATTCCAGCCAGCACTGCTGCAACCCGAGGTGTATCTTCAGCGTCTTTGTGGAAACATCCCATCAGCTCTGCACTGTGGCAAGCTTGCTAGGGGCTTAGACCTCCCAACAAACTCAGGGATTTCCTTAAATCCCTGTAAATCAGAGCTCTATTAAGAAGCAGAAGGGGAATAAACCACCAAGAGGCTTTCCTCCTGTTTTCCAAAGTCTGTGTGTGCCATAAATTGAATAGGCCCCCCCTGAGACATGAGGAAACCAAACTCTTAAAATGCATAGTAAAGGGTTAGTAATTGTTTCAAATAGCCAACTAAAAATGCTTTTTATTACAAGGCTTGAGCTCTCTTTCATATGTGAAACTGTTTGTTCATTTTGGCAGTGAAGGCTGCTTTTATGCCTCCCTGGGGACAGTGGTAAAACTTTCAGCAGCTCAGGCACAGAAACCAGTCCTTTGTGGAACTGGAGGCGAGAAACCAAAAGTTGTTCTGCAGATTTCCCAGTCCCCTGCAGCTTGCTTTCAGATTTTGCTGATTAATCCACTTTTGTTCAGGAGAAGGAGAGGTGGAGACGGTGCTGTGCAGGGATGGGACCAGACTTGGCGAGGGCATTTGATGTCTGTGGGTTGGTAGGCCCTTCGTTGATTTTTTCTGACATTCAGTGGTTGGGTGCAAGAGCAAGGAATCAGCACTTTTCACACAGTTGCAATGAAAGATGGACAAGAGCTGGATTTATTCTTGTTGCCACTGAGAGCAGGAGAGCAGAAGTCTCTGCTAATCCTGTCCCAAAGCAGCAGCAGAGCTGTCAATGCTGGCCAAGGCTGATCAAGGGGAGCAGGGGACACTCAGACAGAGGGACATGTGGAGTTGGCCATGTCCCTCAGTGGGCTGCAGGAGCAGAGAGCTGTTCCAGGTGGTACACTGCATCCTCCCTTGGCACTGATTAGCCTTAGATGTTTCTCCTTCAGTGGCAGCCTTAATGTAACAGCTCCCGATGCTGGAATTTAATTTTGTCTGTCCATCCCTCCGGAGCTGGTAGAAGTCCTGAGGCTTCCTTCTGCCAACAGCACCAACAAATCCCTTCAGGATCACTGTGTGCTGACTTTGGATGCCTTCCCCAGTGGCTCCTGACACGTCTCTCCCCTTGCTTTGCAGATCACCGGCGTTATCCTTCTCGCAGTCGGCGTCTGGGGCAAGCTCACCCTCGGCACCTACATCTCCCTCATTGCTGAGAACTCCACCAATGCCCCCTACGTGCTCATCGGGACGGGCACCACCATCATCGTCTTCGGGCTCTTCGGCTGCTTTGCCACTTGTCGTGGCAGCCCATGGATGCTGAAGCTGGTGAGCAAACCCAAGTGCCTCAAGAGGTTTTGTCAGTGAACTGGGATTCCCCCCCCACCCCCTGAGAGATGTTGATGTGGCTTTTTAGGCACACAAGCTAGATTTTATTAATCTGTATGTTCAACCTGTGGGCCTTTTGGACAAAGGGGGGAAAAAAAAATCCCTTTGCCGAAACCAGTTTTTGATTGACTACGACTGAATTTTGCTACCACATGGCACATAGGCCCAAGTGTTTGGAGCAGGGTGGAATGCTGCTGAATTGCTCTGTGAGTTATCCTACAGTCATTCTGGTTTTCTGTGAGCCAGATCATAAGAATATTTACAATCTTAAAGATGCCCAAAGCATCATAAATGTGAAATTCTTTCGAGCTCTATTTTAAGGGGTCTGTTCAATACCCTGATGTGAAATTATGGAAAGAATAGTTCTCATAAAAGAACACCAGCCTTTCTTTTTCTCCTAACATTCACTAGGATAGAACAATTCAACCCAAAAAGCAGAGCACTGTGTAGTATGTTTGGCCTCATCTCAAAAGCAGCAGGGGCTTGAGGTGCACTGAGCAGAGGTAAAGCTGTTGTCCCCCAGTCCACGTTAATCTTTCTCTATATGCGTTTCTCTATTCTGAGTTTTCCAGCCTACCTTAATATTCAAAATAACTACAAGTTAAACAAACTTACAAGATAAACTGTGTTTCTAGGCATATTTAGGTGCAAAATCCTGCACATGCAATGATTTGAAGTCGAAATAGCACTTGTGAAGCACTGAAGTAGTGAGAAAGGGCTTGACAATACAGTGCATCTCCTGTGACAGTATTTTGGGACTGATTTTCTAAGGAGATGGGATGATTTTTCTCCAGTTTAAACTGCATTTTAAAAAAGAAAGGACATGTTAAAGAGAGTTAATTTCCTCAAATGATGGCAGGGGGAAGAAGGGGAGAGGTAGCAGCTGCAGTTCCATCAGCTGGTGGCCAGCTGGCAAGTACCTCACTGCTGTCCCTTGCTGGTGATGTGCTGCCAGGGCATGTGTAGAGGCTTGCTGGAGTCACTGCAGTCCAGATGGGAGAGGGATAAAGGTGAATGATGATATAAATCCATAGGAAATCAGGCTCTGCTTGTTGCTCCATAAGTCATGTAACTTTGTTAAAGCTATGCCACTAACAGTAGCGTGTGCTGTTCCAAGCATGTGGGTTTATTTTCATTGTACCTGTAAGAAATATTTCTAAACTTCTTTTCTCTCCTGAACAGACAGTGGTATGACAGCTGCATTAATTGGACACTGTTTTTTTTTTTTTTCTAGTTCTGCCTTCACTGTTGTCCTCCTTTCCCCAATAACCTTTCATTAAAGCTAAATTTCCCTTTCTCCATTAAATCCTGCTAGGTCTGAATTTAATTTAGAATGTTTCCTTTCTTAATTAGCTGTTACTTAGCAGGTGGAGTAAAAAGGTAATTTTTCCTCCAGAAAATTAAGCCCCAACTTCAAATTTTACTATCCCACTTTGCATTTTTTCTTTACCTTCTTTATTTCAGCTTAAATGTATTTTTAACAGTTGGTGAGTGCCTACACTGAAAGCACTGTTTTCGAGGTTTATTTAGCTCCTGATCCAAATGCTGCACCTAAAGCCAAACATGGACCTTGGCTCAGCAAAGTATTTGGGGCATATGTCTAGTGTTAGTGGGAGAATATTTCCAGTGAAGGCAATGTTTCAGTTCATTCACTGGAAAAACTTCAGGAATCAGGCAGCAAATCCCAATCTGGCAGTGAGATAGATAAACACAAACCAAAACACCTGGGGAAGCCTATTTACCTTAGCAGAGCACCATGCAAGCAGGAAGGGTCTGTTTGTATTCCCTATTGCAAGATCAAAACCTGAGTGACTTGGATTCATCTCTGGCATGTGAGTGTGCTTTAATTTATATAAGAACACCAAGAAACGTGGGAACAGAAATGTCAGAAAAGCCAGTAATTAAGCAATATGTATCAGTTGTGAGTTGTATAAACACGTGTATTACACTCAGGTCATAAGCTGTGTATCTCCTCCAAAATACCTTTGGTTTCCTAACATCTTTGAAGGGTGCCTAGAGGGGAAAGTTACATTTTATGTGATAATATCTGTGCTGAGACAAAAGCCTATCATGCTCTGACTTCTCTTGCCTCCTGCCTTTTCAGTATGCCATGTTCTTGTCCCTGGTGTTCCTGGCTGAGCTAGTGGCTGGCATTTCAGGGTTTGTCTTTCGCCACGAGGTAGGTGGAAATGTGCTGAGTTTGCATCTGGCAGTGCCTCCCTGGGCAGGAGCTGCTGAGAAGGTCCCTGGAGCGTGGAGAATGTGTGGGGCGCTGAGCTCTGTGGCTCCAGCACATCTCCAGGGACGTGGCTGATGTGCAGCAATAACTTGTACAGCTCTTAAAAAATGACGTGATTCCAAATGAAGGGATTTAGCCAAAGCTCTTGCCCTCAGCTGCCTCGTGATTTACTCTGGAGCTATCAGGTTTTGTGTGTCCACCATGTAAGATCTTCTTTACTCTTTTACATATGCTGAGGGCTGCAAAACAGATTAAATGCTTTTCTTAAACACAGCTTTTTCAGCCAGGCAAGTGCTGGTTTATATAACGCAGAGACCACTTCTGCAACAGACCAGACTTGCTGTTTTGTAAATCTTTTTCTTTTTTTTGNAAAGTTCTGAAAGATGGGGGGGGGGGGGGGGGGGGGGGGGGAAGAGGGGATTGGGGAGGGAGTGGGATGGGATTTCATTTCTATCTTGAGAATAAGGAGAGATTAGAAGTAGAGTGAGGTAGGAAACTGGGGCAGGAAGAAGCTTTAAAAAAGCATGATGGTCTAGATTTGCAGTAGCACTTCTGCTTTATCCACTGTAATCAGGTATATCTCTGGCTTTAAGTCCATGGATCTGCATGCCACTGGTGCTGAACCAGAACAACCCCAGAGACCCTCCTTGTCTCTTCTCTTTGTATTAACTGGTTTTCAAGTCTCCTCGTTTGACATGACATTTCCATTGCTATAGACTTTTCTGGTGTTCACCCTTGCAAGTGGTGTGTTGTTTTTAATGTGCTCCTGAGGTGCCTGTCCACCTGCTGAGCATTCCCATTGCAGCCCCAGTGTCAGACTGCTCCCCATTGGGAGAGGCAGTCTCTTGTGAAGGCCACAGCCACGAAGGTTGCCCACAACATCTGCTTCCCAGCCCCTTTCCCACCCAGTCAGAGTGACATTCCTGATGATGTGCCTGGCCTTTTCCAGCTGAGGGACCTCTTGTTCCTTACCCAAATCCCTTTGGTGCTGGGGATGCCTGGTCAGGGGAGTCACGTCTTCCTTTAGTGCCTCTGGCTTGTGTCCCCAAGGTCTTTGCAAAAGCTTTGGCTCCCACCTGGCATCCATGAGCAGGGAGAAGCACACAGTCTCCTTCAGACTTAGTGCTGGAACAAAGTGTTTGGGGGGAAAAGCATAAAACGATATCTTTCTGATAGGTTAAGTCATTGTATGGGATTTTTTTGAACGGGCTAGTTTGCTGGGGTAATCTTATTTCTGTATCTGGTAGACCCCACTGGAAAAATGGCATTAATTACTCCTGACAGCTAAAAGGGAGCTCTGCCAGTTCTAAAAACACCCTTAAAAACTGGGAAGGGCTACTTTGAGTGTCTTGTTAGGAAATTTGGAAATGCATTTGCTTCCTGCGAAAAGCGCTTCAGATGTTGTGCTTCTTGTTGCTCACGTGGGCTGGTTTTTTTTCCTCGCCCTCACAGATCAAGGACACTTTCCTTAGGACATACACTGAAGCAATCCAGAATTACAACAAGAACGATGAGCGGAGCCATGCAGTGGATAACGTACAGGAGAGTGTAAGTCTAAAACTGGATACCAAAAATCAGTCAATAGAGAAAGCACACATTCAGATTTGATCCCAGAACGCAAAGTTTGGATGGCTCAATCTGCAAGCTGTGTTTTGCAAGCAAAATTAGAGGCTGGCAAAACTGGTCTAAAGGAAAAGTATTTCAGGTGAAATGCTTGCCCAAGATGCCTAAGTTTTAGTAAAAAGGCTGTCTGATAGGGGCAGGGCCTGTCCCACTGGCTCATTGTTGGTCCCAGATCTTGAATTAGGTTTCGGGGGCAGTTCTATTCCTAAAGAACACACCTTGTTCCTAAGGGAATTTGCCAATAAGATTATGAAATGTTTTAAATTTGAGTTGGATGAGACAGGGTTTTATAATCTTATATCCTTTATCACTGATAAAACCTGCAGCAGTTCTCTTCACAAGCACAGTGAGAGGCTGGCAAGGGAGACCTAGTGAGTTAAGGAGAACAACTGGGTGTATTTGCCTCAGAGGAAAATGGAGTGGAAAACTGCTGAAGTTGGCAGTGAAAGCTGTTGTGGAGGGATGGAGTAGGAGCTTGGTGGAAGAGCCTTTCTGACCCTTGGGGCGTGGCAGCAGGGCAGTGGGGGGTTGCTTTGCCTTCCAGCAGGGCACAGGGCAGGAGCAAACGCCACAGCACAGCCAAACAAGCTGGGGATGCCACCCACGAGAGACCAAGTCCACCAACTACAACACAGAGTGATAAAATCCACATTTAAATTCCCACTGGAAGCTGTACCAGAGCAAGAAGCTATTCCTTCAGCTTGCAATACATTCTGTGAGCCAATTGGCTTTCCATATGATTGTAACTCAATGAATGGCTGAAATGTCAGTGTAATTGTATTGTTGACTTCTAGATCTTTAGAAATTACAGCTGTTTTGTTGGACCCTTCAGCATGGTTGAAACTGTACTCTAACCTGGCTTCTCCTAGCTAGCAGATTGCTGCAGTGCTCCAAACTGAGTATATTCTGCTGTCAAATTGTCTGTTTGCATAATGTTAACCTGTATTTTAAATTTCTGATTCCTTGGAGTTGACCAAACCAAATAGATCTGAGTAGTTTTTCAGTGTTTCTGTTGTAGCAAAATGTTCATTTCATTCATAGCTCTGTTTTTTACAGGAACTGCATTTATAAGCCCTTTCCATGCAGAAAATTCAGCACATACTCCATATTTTTGAGTCTCTGTCTTCCACCTTAGGATCTAAATCAGAACATCCTTCCCAGTTTAGGGCTTTTTAGCTGACTTCCTAGATACACCCTGTGAACATATGGTCTCTTTCTATTCACAGCTCAGTGAATTGTCCTAGAAATTATTTTGGTGAGTTAGAGAGGCTTCACCTTATTGATCTGTACTAGTTTGAATCTGTATGTGTTATACATAATTCTGTGTAATGCTTTGAGGTCTTGAATTTACAGGGTCATCTTTAATCAAATAAATAAGTAAAGAAAACAAGCAAAAAACCCAACAGACCCTCAACTAAAATAGATGGGTTTATGGCTGGACCTGTGTCAAATGTTACAAATGATAGTTCTGCTCATAAAATACCTTCTTTTTAGTAGGTCATCTGCTCCCATATTCTGTAAATTACATCCCTGATACTTTCATAATTAATGGGGCAGGGTGTTACCTGCTTTTCCAGACTTGAGATGCCCTGTCTTTATTTTTATTATGAGCTTGTGAAGTGCGCCATGATGATTCTGTACTAGTTTTAATTTTGTTTTAAACCTGCCTCTTTTCCCCCCCAGCTGAGCTGCTGTGGCATTCAGAGCTACACCAACTGGAGCACCAGCCCTTACTTCTTCAAGCACGGCATCCCTACAAGCTGTTGCATGAACTCCAGTGACTGTAACACTCAGGATCTGCGCAACATGACCGTGGCTGCCACTAAAGTAAACCAGAAGGTACCAGTAACGTTGTGCCAGAGGCAGTTGTGACACCATCCAGCACCCCAGTGCAGCGTATGGCTGCTTGCAGTTGCATTTCATTTCAAATGGTTGGTTGATAATGTCCAAATAAGGCTGGAGTGATGGTAAGGATGGGCTTGGTCTTGCACTTGCTTCATATTCTTTAAGCTGGCCTTTCTCAAATCCAATCTCAGGTGCAACAGTTCTGAGAAAACAGGGGTGGTTGAGAGTAAATGTTGTGGTTGGTTGGGTACATTTATTGTGAGTTAAAATCTTTGAACGTGTGGGGCTGCGAGCACAGCACAGCCCAAGCGACCCTGTCCCTGGGGTCCCCTGAAGGAACAGGTTGGGAACACAGAAATAGGGTTGAGAAGGCAAATTGGGAGAGCAGGAAGAAAGTTAATAATTGGAGAATAAAAATACAGAAGACACTAAGAAAGGGAAGAATAAAGAGAAAATAATGCAGCGTCTATGTATTAGACACTGTGCTGAAGAAATGCATCTCAAGTTATTGCTTCAAGTGCTAGTGTGTCATCAATTCTTTCTCATTTGAGATTTGCAAGAGAGGGAACAGTTTGTTGGTAAGAGGAATGATATTGTGGCCAAATCACCATTCTAAGTTGCAGCATAGCTTAGTCAGACTTAAGGATTATTTTCTTTTCTGTTTTTATTTTCAGAGTTGTATTTAAAAATATAAATAGAAGTCCTGAGTAGACAACAGGGGAAAGTGGAAATGCCTCTGTCTCTTCTGTTTCTCTTTTTCACCTCGTTCACCTGTGACTCAGAAGGTTGGACTGGTGGCTGAGCACAGCCTGAAGCATCTTTGAAAACCAGTCAAGTAGACAACATTTTCTGGCATGTATTGTAAAAGGGATAGTAGAGGATTGTTTTCCACTAAGCCTTTCTTTTTTTTGCAATGGTTTAATGAGAGCCACTTGTTGCAGACGTGTGTGGAATGTTGGTGGTGTCCGTTGGTTGAGTAACTCACCACCAGCAGAGTAACCTTGCATGAGTATAGAGGGTGCTCCACTCTGTTCAGCTGCTCTTTGTGAATTTGTACTAACTTGATGTTTTTGTGGAAGTGGGAGGAAGGTGAGAGGCAGGGCAGGGTGGATCTAGGGCACGTGCAGTACAGCCAGGACCCACTACAGCTTGGTGCCTCCTGGGCAGCCCACCCTGAGCCCCTGCTTCTGCTCCTCTTCCCAGCAGGAAAGCTTTCTGGTGTGACTGGTGTTCCAGCAGGTCCCACCTTTGCAATTCGGGACAGTCATGCACTCTGAGCCTTTCCTGGCTGCATATCCATTTTGGTACCATTTGCATTCCCAGCACTGATCTGGTGTTTCCCCCAAATGCCAGGCTTGCTCTGCTTGCACAGGGAAATCCCTTTTTGAGTCCACTTTTGAGCTCCTTGTGGCACAGGATGCCTGCTGAATTGTAGGAAGTGACTGAGGGATGAGTGTGTGCTAGTCCAGGGCTAGTAACACATTTCCAGCCATTCTTGCTCCATGCTGTCCTGTCAAATGCACAAGTCACCTGACAGAAAAGGACTGCTGATTCCTCAGGAAACAGTTGAAGTAATTACTTGATTGAATTACCTAGAGGAAATTTGGATGTTTGGAAGTTCATTTGGTTTTGTCTCATTTTCTGACATAGCCATTGATAACCGAAAGTTGCAGGTTTCTGTTCAGCAGTTGTGAGATCTTGGAGCTGCCCCAGACATTTGAACAAAGTCTGAAAGGCACATGGGAATAAAAAGAAAGCAGGAGGAAATGTTGTTTGGCCCTATCCCTTCACTTCAGATAGGTAGCAAACATCCTTGCCTCTGACCCAAGCCCCTTGCTCATCTTGGAAACAGGCCCTTTGCTCTCTGTGTGTGAGAAAAAGGAAAATATATATTGCCTGTGTTGTGGAAGACCCTTCTCTCCATGCCTGTGGACAAGTATATTCGGATTATATCTTTTGATGGATCTTGCAAAACTGTCAGTAAGACAAGTTCTCTATGAGCTAATCAAATTACTAGCAGTTTCTGAGGACTAATAATGAATTAACCAAAGAGGATTAAACTAATTATATAATTACAGGACTAAAAGACAGCATTCCTGGATTTTCTTTGCCAATTCTGACCCTAACTTGCTTAGTGACCTTGGGTTAATTATTTAGGCTCTCTGTTTCTTCATCCCAGATGGCACTAATACCTACCTTTAGGAGCCGTCATTAGGATTAGTGAATTAATGTTCATTTAGTGCTTTTAATCACAGTTCTTTCCCAAGAAACCTCAAGAACTATTTCTCTCTAAAATCTTAAGAAAGGAACAGATGCATTGTGCCAAGAAAGATCAGATCCTTGGAAACTGTCCCTTCTGTGCTCTGGATCAGCACCCAGAGGTGCTCACACAGTGCTTCCCTCACTTCTGTCCTGTAACGCAGCTCGTGGGTGCTGCTCTCGCTCTCAGTGCATGCACAGGTGGGACTGAGCAATTCAGACATATCTAAGCCTTGTACTTCAGCAAACAGATTATTGTGGCTTGGGAAAACACAGTCTTCAAGTGAGGAGAGTGATCAAAACTCTCCCACTGCCTGTTTTGTTGACAAGATCTTCTGACTCCCTCAAATTACCACTGTGCTTCGATGTTGCGTCTCTTGAAGGCTCTTCAACAGAACAGATTTCAGAAGAGCTGGGAGAGCATTAAGCCATGTCAGATAGAATGAAAATACTGCTTGAGAAATCCAATCTCATTGCATAACATGTAAGACACGCAAACTATAGTTGCTTGATGGGTTAAATAAGCAAGCTTGAATCAGATTTACTGTATGCTGTGGTAAAATTTAGTCAAGGTTAATATGTACACTTAAACATTTCTGAAATGAATCACAGCTATGCTGGTCCTCAGCCACTATTAGGTTCAGCACTTCATTACCCTCAGGATTAAATGTCTTCTGATGTTATAAAAGAAGTTAAAGAAATGGTACAATTTATTTCATGAATTGCCTGTCTCTAATAAAGGACACTATTTGTCCTTCTCGTTGTTATTTTTTACAAGCACTTGATGCTCTGAGGTCATAAAGAGTTCCTACAGTGCTTGCAGAATGAGGGCTGTGTGGATGTAGGTGAAATGTGGAGACTCTTCTCTCTTATGGGACAGGAGTCCAAACTGGGAAAGGCAACTCACTGTTATTTCTGAGTTCCAACTTCTGATAAAGTGGATAAAGTTATAATGCATAAAATTCCTCAGGACTGGCCTTAAGCCAGAGTGTTGGTCATTTGAGGAAGGTGGCAAAAGGGGCTGAGCAGGGACTTTGGATTGTGGGGACAGATGGGTTAATAATGAAAGAAAAAATAGATGCCATCTTTCTTATTTTCTTCACGTATCAAGTCACTTGTTTAGATTAATTTAGGCACCACAAACTAGGAAAGATAATTTCAAATTCTTTTTTGAGGGGTTGAATAGGTGAGGGAGAAACTTGGCAAACATTATTGTACTGAGGGGGAACATACCAAAAAAGTCTATCCAAGAGAAGGGCAGATACTGTAGATGAATCCTCTGGCCCCAGTCTGGGCTGTGAATTGAGGCCTGAGGAAGCAAGTCAGCAGAGACAAAATTCGGTTTGGGGAGCAGGACAGGGAATTTTATGTCCAAGGGCAAATGAACCAAGAAAATTTATACAAAACCCTTGATAACTTTGTTACATGGTTTAAAGTTACATGCTGTTCAGTGCCTTGCCTGGTGTCCTTTGATGGGTAAAGGCAAGCAGAATGCCTCAAGGGACACTTTATTAAATATCTTGAGTATTAGGAAATCAGCATCATTTATTCATTTTTGACATCTGTATTGTATTATAACATTGGTGTATTGTTACTGGCTTGGTTTCAGGTCAAAACTATATTGTTTTTTAACTGACTTTCTTTAAAAAGACCCATAAAAATGAGTGCAACATCACATTTAGCTTTTAAAAGTAATGAAATGCATTTGTTTCTAAAAGGAACTGGTTTTGCCCCCACTCCAAATCATTCACTCAGAGTTGCTATTTAAAAAAAGAGGTGACATGGTTGGAAATTACAGCAGAAATATTGCCTAGCCAGAGTTCATTCTAAATGAGAAATTTGTATGTATGCATTCATGGCAGGGAAGGTCAGTACAAGGAATGATGATGTTTGTTTTCCAGGGCTGTTATGACTTGGTGACCAGTTTTATGGAGACAAATATGGGAATCATAGCTGGAGTGGCTTTTGGGATTGCATTCTCACAGGTAAGTGCATAGACACTCCCCTTCCGCCCTTTTCTTTTCCCCTCTTTTTCTTTACCTGGACTTCAAGGAAGGAAGAATTATGGAAAGGGACTGAACTCAGCATGCTCATTAGTCCTGAGGTCATCTGTTCATTGATTTCCTTTTTTTCAACTTAAATGAAGTTTCTCCTTGGGAATATCAGTTACGGTTGAGCTAATGACTAGCTCAAGGAAAACAACTTATCCCTCCACTGGGTCAAACAGAGGTTAACCCAATAAAACATTGGCTTAAGTGGAGCATAAACAGCTAAGAAGACAAATAGCTTATCCATTGTTTGGGTAGGCTTCTATCTTCTAAGTACTCTTATTTGTTTTTAAAGGACTCAAGAATTCAAACGAGTGCACCTTCCGGCCTCCCCATTCTGGACCTGGAGCCTGGAAGGGACACTTTGTGACCAATTTTATTTATTTTCCCTTTAACACCGAACACTGAGAAACGTTAAGTCTACCAAAATCAGATTATTAAACCAACTCCTTGTCTGCACCAAAAGGAGTGTGGCATGAGAGCAACAAGAGGAGAGCTAAGAAGGGGTTTTCTGCTCCATGATATTCAAACTGCCTTTATGTAGACAGGAACTGGGGAAAGTGTAGGCCTGGTCAGATTGCTCTGACCAAGAAGGGACAGGAAAACACCTGCATCTTTCAGCAAGATGCTCCTTCATACCAGTCACTTCACGTGTGACGGCAAGGACTCTACTGGAAACATGCACAAATGAGAGGAAAATGTGGACAATTCAAAACTGTCCCCAAGCCATGTGGAAAATGGCCACCACATCCTCTCCATCAACATGTGCACAACCTGAGGGAGCCCTAAAATTGTCGGGGCTCAGACTGGCTGGCTGCCCTGCCCTGGGCATATCTGGAAGCCTGATGCCTTGTAGCCAAGGTGTTGGATGTGAGCAGCCCGTGGTTTGGCCTGCCCGCCAGTTTCATGGGGGAGGAAATGTTGGTTCATCACAACACCAGCTGCCCAGAGCATGTGCCTGCATGTCGCGTTTTTGGGATCCAGAAGAGGTGAACAGTCAGGAGCTGGTCGTGCATGGACTAGGGGAGGTCAGAGTTTTTTTGTTAACAGGCTATTCTAGTTCTTGTTGAATGATTACAGCATTGACACTCTTCTCCACCCTTGATTATAGCTTGATTCCTGCTGTAGGACACCAAGCTCAGATTTCCGTTTGGGTTCTAGATAGCCAGAAGGCTGTAAAGCATCTTTTTAAATGCCTTGTGTAAAGCTATCCAAAAGAAAAATGAGATGAATCGAATTGTAAATTATGCTGCTGGGGAGAAAAAGTCAGGACCAATACTGCCTGAAAGCCTTTAATGGGTGTTTCATGGCAGGCTGCAGGCAGCACAGCCTGCGAGGCACTTTGTCCCTGTGACTGAGGGAAAAAGGAGGTGTTCTGATGTGGTGTTGGCATCTCACCCCACTGGTGGCACCACGAGCCCTGCTGCCAGGTGGGGATGTCACTCCCCAGCACAGGCACTGGGCTCTGGCGCTGCGAGGACATACCCAGCTGCTTGGGGTGTTAGCAAACGTGTAAAAAGGAGAAAAGAGAGGCTGCAGAGGAGAAAAATGCAGCTCTCCCAGGCTATGAGGAATAGAAGGTGGCCAGTTGTAATTTACTGCCTAATCTGTTTTGCTGGGCCCAGTTAGGGACAGTGTTTACAACTTGATTTCAGGTTAACGTGGCTGGCAGTAATGCCAGGCAGGGCTCCAGCTGTAGGCGAGGTTTCGCTGCTCCTATTGAGGAGAGGTTTAATCTAAATAAAAGACAAATTAAATCATGTTGCTCTTCTACAGTAAAGCATGCTCAAGGGCCTTTCCTTCACGTGATTTGTTAGGTGTTGACTAGCAGGGGGAATGTGCTGATGCCCAGAAATAGGGAAGGTTGATGTAATGGCATTGCAAATCTTACAGGCCCGGCAGAGACCTCCCCATCAGAGTCAAGAGTTTATATAAAAACACTGTGTTGCTGACCTTGTCTGCTCTGCTCCTCGGGTTTGAAATAATAACAATAAAATAAAATTTGATTGTTTTTGGACTCGGATGCCAATGCTGACTTCCAGCTGGAATAATTTCAGTTTAGCAGGTGCTCCTCAGAGCAGAAAAATGATTGCTGTGTTGTGCCCAACAGAGAATAAAATTATGCAAACTGCATAGATGATGGAGAGCTGTGCCTAGATAAAACTACAGTGCAGGCACTGGCTTAAGGAATGCAAGAGACCCTGTCTGGAGGGGTTTACAGATTGTGAGTAGGGGAGACCCAGTGCAGTGCTAAGGCCACATTATTCCCTTTGTGCTGAAGGACTGGAAATCAGGTGCTCTCCACATGCTCCAGACCAGTTGTTGGGCATATACAGTTCCCATCATTCTAAAATACATTCCCAGGCAGCCATGGACCCTCTCTACTTTGCAACATCCACCTGCCCTCTGTACTGTCAGCATTAATGTGAGCAGCTCTGCCTGAACGTGGATGCAGTTCTGGTGCAGACATCATCCACCCTGTCTGCTACGACTCCTCCCTGAGCACAGGGAGGCTGGGACTTGCTCAGGGGTTGGGGAGTGGGATCCACATCAAGATCCAATATGTGACTTGAAATCTGGTCTAAGACTGGGTTGTTTCTAAAGATTCATCAGTGTGGATTCAGTGTGGAGGCAGGACCTGTGGCAGAGGCACACCATGGCACAGGAGTCTGACTCAAATAAGTGACATGTGACAGAAAATTCTCTCTTTTAAAATAGAGCCAGAGAACCTGCATGCTTGGAGATTTGCATTTTGAGAATATGGCAAGGTATTGAGCTAAAAAATTATTCCTGATGGATTGAAACCCCCCCCCCCAGTTTTAGCTTACCTGATGTGCTGATGAATTCCAAGTTACTTCAACACATTTCTATTTATAGAAGTTCTCCCAAAGAATGAAAAATGGTGACGACACCAAGACCCAAAATAAAATGGAAATTCAAATTGCAATTCATTTTCTTTCTCTTCAGTATAATAAGGTGTAATAAATATGTCATGCAGAACAGCTTCCAGTCAGTGGTAACTCCTACAGAATAATTGTATTAAAAAGCCAGCTATTACGTGTACAGTAGGGATAAGACTGCTAGGAAATTGCTGTGGATGGTTTTCAGTGGTCAGAACTAAGATATGCCTGAGATTACTCCTAGAAACCATGGCAAGATGAAGAAATTTTCTGTATTCTGCTTGCTGGAATGAGCTGTGGCCAGCAGGATGGTAGTATGGGAGACACACCTGAGGGGTGTGGGTTTCCCAGTTGTCTAAACCAAAGAATTTGTCAGCATTTTCAAGTTTCCCATTGCAAGACCAGGGTATGGAAAACTCTATTCTTTCTATATAATAGCTCAGAAGACCAACATAATCTTATAAAAAAAGGGAAGAAAAGAAAAAAGTGAGAGAGAACACAAATGCAGAACCAAGTCTGGCATCTTAGCACTCAAAAATCAAGACTGTAAAATAAAATAAATGAGTAAGTGGATAAAAGTTGAGATGGGGCATTTGAGAGGCAATGGGAGCGCAGGGAAACGAATGCAGCTCCCAGCAGCAGCTTCTTTGTAGAAATCCTTTAATGCCAATTCTTCTGGTTTTTCAAAGGAGCTGCGGCGACATGGTGCACAATAGGATAAGGGGCTTCCTCCTGCCTGAAGAGCAGAGGAGGCAAGTGATGGAACAAATGCAGAGAGCAAGGCAGGGTGGAGAGTGCTCATTTGTGCTGCACAGTCTGGGAGCCTCCAGCCTGACTTAAATGCAGAGGACTGTAGTTATGCCTGTAATGAAAGAGCACCACGAAGAAAATTCAGCAACTCAGTACAATATTGCCTCTTCTTGGCTACAGGAGAGACAGTGCTCTCGTGGTTAAATGTGGAAATCCACACATCGAAAAACACATTTTTATATGCGTTCAAAGTATTCTTAGAATATTTATTACAGCTCTGCTATGTCCTGGTAATACTTAGAAATGCTGAATAAAATGTGTATGCAAGGGCTTGATATGCATGCCACTATTTTTGAAATACAGAGTTAAATATTATGTCACTATAACCACTTAAATGCCTAAACCAGCCTGAGGTCAGAGCCAAGAATCAATAAGTGGGCCAAAGATCATAAAGGTACATTCATGAGTAATCTGCCATTTGTCTTAGGAGTGAGTTGAGTAAAATAAAACATTGTTACATGCCTGCAGATGCTGCAAAATTTAGACACACTGATTATTAGAGTTGCAGGCTGCCCAGGACAGAAGAATCCCTAATTAAAGGCAGCAAGGGAGGTCTGCTCCAGCTGAAGGGGAAAGAAAAGCCTGTGGCTTCCTGTTTGTACAGACTACAGCATCTTTCCCCTTGTAAACCTGATACAAGCAGCAGATTGTGGTTGAGAAGATCACTGACTGTAACCTGGGTGCTTGTGATGCGGAAAAATAAATCAAACAACTTCAATGTACTTTTATTCTTGGCCATTTAAGGATGAGAGAGGAATTGACTTGGGTCTGGGCTGGAATTTGCTCAGGGAAAAGAATTTGGATGAAATACACTGCAAAGTTCATCTTAGTGCAAAATGCAGTAAGGCAGAGAAGTAACTTCCGAGCCCAGCCAAGGAAGGTGAGGAAAGACTGGAAGTCACCACAAACACAGAAAAGTGAAGGAGGTGGGACGGGGCCACCCAGAGGCACTCACTCTGTTTGGCCGGTCAAGAGCATGGAGAAGTACATACCACTGTCCAAAACAGAAATTTCATTCTCCAAAACTGAGCTGAGCAAGAGAAACAGGGCACCAGTCAGCTGCGGGAGTGTCATGTAACCTGCAGAACGTGGTTGGTTTTCAGCAACATCTTCAGCAACTGATTAAATCATCCTCCCAGCGTATTTAAGCATGGAATCCAAAGCCCAGACAGACAATGCTGGCATCCTCATTGTTGCTGGTCCATTTCCTGCCTTAACACCTGCCTAGAGAAGTTGAGTAGAAAAGTCAACAACATGGCTAACATGTCTTCTTGGTATCAAGTGAAATATTCAGAGGAGGGTGTTCACCATCCACATCTCTTTTGGCTACTAAAAATACAGCCCCTGGACCCTGGTAGCTTTGGTTTTTATTGGGGGTTGCTCAGGACCTGGTACCTGTACCCCACGTCTGGTTATAACCAAGGCAGTGTCATCCTTGGTGCCAGAACCAGGGCTGCACGTGGGGAACAGGAGGGTTCAGCCTGCTTTAAATGTCCCTCTGTGCCCTTTTGAAATTCCCAGAACAGCTCTGGTGGACGCTGAAACAGGAAACGGAGCAAATTTCTGGCAAAAGAAATGTGGCCTGACAAGGACTGTGACATCTTAGAGGCAGGAAACAGTTTATCCAGATCTGAGTTACCCTGGCTTGGCCTTGCTCTGGGCTGATGCCAGCCCAAATCAAGCAATTGCCTGGTACAGAAGATGTGCATTTTGATGATGATTGTGGTAACAGGGAGCACTGCTTGGTCTAGGAGGAGTGAATCCTAAGGAGTGAAATAGGAGGAGCCAGTTTGGATGAGCAGCCAGCCAGTCATACCTGGTCATGCTCTGCAGGCTCTGAGGGAGCTCTGCTGCTACCAAAAGGTTGGGATCCCCCTCGCCATGTGCTCTGCCCGCAGCAGCAGGGGACAGGCAGAGATGGTGTGTGTGGGCTCAGCTGGAGGCACTGTGACAGCCCTTGCTGGGAGCCAGGTCCAGGGAAGCCTTGTCCATCACCAGACACAACCTTATGGCCTCACCTCCTTAGCCAGGGATGAGCTGTAATAGTCTGGATATGCTCAGGAGTTAATTAATTGACCAACCCCAATGAGAAAAGTGAGGCTGAATTATTTACAGCATATTAACACTGTTGGCACACGCAGGAAGCACTAAGAAACTGCAGTAGACAAAACATCAAAAAACAGAGTGCTTATTGACGAGGGGAAGCCTGGGATCTGTTTTCAATAATCTGAGTGACAGCCAAGGGAATGGTGAATGACTTTTTAAAAATTTATTTCTAGATTTGTAGCACTCATTTCGACAGTGCTGTATCACTTGTAAAGGAAGCATAACCACTCTGGGACATCAGGAAGCTTTTCCCTGGCACAGTGACAACAAAGTTAAAGGCACCAGCTCTCAGGGCTGATGGGTGTTGGTGAGGGGCCCAGGTGGAGCTTGCAAGTGAAACACAGCCCATAACATGCTGGTACCCCCAGCAGTTTATTCATCCACATCTGGCTTGGCCAGGCATTGACAACGGGATTGAAAAATACGAAAAAGGCGTGCTGCCTGTCAAATAAATGATAAAAATCAAGAGGAAGATCTGACAAAGAAAGATGAGAGATTTTAGTGCTGTTTTTCTGATTAGAGCAGTCCTTAAAATAGGGCATAAATATGTTGTGCATAATAAATCCAGAATGCAAAACACTTGTTTACCAGTGCTTTGCACTGATGTAATTTAACTTAAATTCTATTCTGTCTCTCTCTTGTCTGGAACAGTTGATCGGGATGCTGCTGGCATGCTGTCTGTCCCGGTTTATTACTGCTAACCAGTACGAGATGGTGTAACAAGGTGAGCTTTTCCCGTTTTCCAGGTGGTAAAGCTATAAAAGCCTTGGTAGGTTGTGGCTGTGCTGCTTCTGCTGAAGACAGCCAGCAAGTTTTACATTCTGAGCGTGTTCATTGAGAATTAAGCCTTCCCATGGGCTTCTTTGCTTTGGGATTTTCATCCCAATATTGTGTGTGGTGGGGAAAAAAAGCGGGGGGAGATGCAGTGCTGAATTTTGTCATTTCAGTTTTCTTGAAAAGAAAGAGCAAAACACCTGCTGTGCATACTGTTAGCAATCAAAGCAACCCACTTGTTGGATTTTTTTTTTTTTCTTTTCCATCCTCCCCGCTCTCCAGTCTTTCAAGAAGTGTGAAGTCCAGAGCCTGTGTGAAGACCAGGAGCTGCAGAATTGGAGAAAGACTGACATGAATGTTCTAGCACACACTGTCTCTCGCACGCACGCACGCACGCACACCCCCACGAGCAAGCCCGTGCGCGCGCACACTCGCACCCCACCTCCCGAACTGTCCCATGCGTAGTGTCCCATTCTGTGAAGTTCCACGGTGCCACCGAGAGTGGCCAGGTCCCCTCGGCCTCCAGAGCCGGACCCCACCCCCGCGGCTCGGCGTAGGACGGCACCGTCTGTATGTTCTTGGTCACACAGTAGTTGCATCGTAAGTTAACAAAGGTAACTCATTAACAGCATTGATCGGGCTGTGCATGTAGTGACTGGAGGGCATAATTAGCCTTTCACCATGGTTAATAAGTGTTGCACACGTTCATATAAACCGGTATATGAAATATATATTCTTTTGGTTTTATCTTAATTTCTTGTTTTGTTTATTGCTTTACTAAGGTTTCCATCCTTTCCCCCTTCCCTGCGCCTGTCCCCCTTTCCCCGAAAACAAAGGAATCAGTAACATAACATACAGATACTTGAAAATGATGTTAAAATGTTGTGCTTGAAGGGAACTGTTATTCCTGATGTTCTTCAACATCTTTGATTCTTACTCAGTGTTGTATGCCTAGTGCGTATCCCGGTAGGCTTTGTCTAGTGCATTTTGCCTCGGAACCTGATCCTGTGTAATACTGTTATTAAGCTGTGTTGTTGCTTACTGTGAAGGCAGAAATTTTTGCTCCCTTTATTTTTATTACGTAGCTATGAACTAATTGAACTGTGCTGTACTGCGGCCTTCATACTTTTTTCCTGTTCTTTCTTTTTTTTCCTTCTTTTTTGCATTGAGGTTGCAGCCACCAAATACATTGTTGAATCAAATCGAAATAAAGACACACACACAGACACACAAAAAAAAAAAAATCACAAAAAAAACAGGCATATGAAATATTTTTGGGGGAAAGCAAAAGTTTAAAACCTTTTTAAAAAAAAATAGGACTTTTTTAATAATGCCTCTGTCTAGCATGCCAACGAGAATGCATTGATATTGTGAGTATTTGTGATATATGTATTAATAAATGGAACCATTACAGATTTCTAGCTGCTTCCTTTTCATTCTTCAGTTATAAGAAAACTCTTTTTTTGGGAGGGGGGAAAGTGAATGTGAAACACCCGGGCACAGCTTGGCGTGGCATGTCTTTATGCATTTTTTAACAATTAATTTGCTTGTGACAGAAAAATGTTACTACACTGGGAAAAGAAAAAAATAAAAAAGGAGAAAGAGCTGGAATTGTTTCAAAATTCCAAGAAAAACCTTCCACAGCTGGTTTCACCACGTGACAAATGCATACCCTCTGCTTTGCAATTTTTCTTCTTGTGACTGTTAAAAATCTGCAGTGTTTAATTATCCCATCCTTAATGCTGTGAGTGATTTTGGCATTAAGCATTTCTCTCTTGATTTTGGTGAGAAAGGGGAGAAGACAGCTTTGGGGTTGAGGGGGTGGCTTGTGGAAAGGCAGGCAGTTATCTCTTTCTCACTTGAATAAGTGAAACGTCGCAGATATGACAGAAAACCTGGTTTAAACCTGCGAATTTTGGGCCAAGCCCTTAGCTTGGCAATGTGACAGGAGAGAAGTCCTGGAGCCTTCTGGTTGAGGAGGAGCTGTGCAGCACCTGTGTCCCCACAGGCCATGCAGCTGCTGGAGTCCCAGTCCTTCCTCTGTCTGTCTGTCCATCCATCAGTGCCACCTACCCAGTTACTGCAACCCCTGCCCAGGAGGGGCTGCCCTGCCTGGTGCCTCCAGCATCAGGTCGTGGTGAGCCTCTGAGTGGTGCTGGCGTGGTCGGTGCACTCCCACCCACAGCTCTAAAAGGGCTCACAGCCACACGGGCAAAAACGTGCCTGCATGTCTTAAAAATCCCAGCAGCATCCTCTTCGGCTTTACTCAGAGAGCACTTCCAGAACAGGAAAGAGAAAAAGAGCTTTGCAAATAGAAGAGGAATCTGGTCCCCAAATTTAAATCTGCCCTCAATAAAACATCTGCCATGAGGGAGCGAGATCTTTCAAGGTGGAGATGCCAATAC
Organism: Edolisoma coerulescens; assembly: GCA_013397115.1. Lineage (NCBI taxonomy): Eukaryota > Metazoa > Chordata > Aves > Passeriformes > Campephagidae > Edolisoma > Edolisoma coerulescens. Next base: position 456,570 of record VWZW01006407.1, on the reverse strand, counting down.
AGGTCCCGCATCTGTGCTGGGCAGCCAAGCAGGGACTGTGCTGGGGACAGCACACACATTTGCAGTCTCTTCTGAGGGCTTAAGAGCAGTCACAGCCGCTTGCTCGGTTGCTGGGGCTACGCGATGCTGGAGCGATGCCCTTCTCCTGTAGGCACAGGATGTTCACAGAGCGATGCTTTTCCGTACCAGAAAGAACTAGCCCACCAGCTGCCCCAGTTTCCCTCCCCTATTCACTCCCAGGCAGGTCTCCCCTTGCCCCACAGAGGGGAGGGAGGTGGGTGAGGCTGCCGCCTCCTCCTTCAAGAGCCACCAGTGACCTTCCGGAGTGGAAAAGCACCAGCCTCTCCTCGGTTTTCTTTCCTTTTATTTTTTTTTTTTTTCCTTTTCATTTTCCTGAAAGAAAGAGCTGTTTGTGCCAAGAGCTGCTCCTTTTGAAGATGCTGATGTTGGGTGACAGGTCAGCAGGCCCCCAAACGTGCCTGTCCCCATTCAGTAAAGCACGTGCTCAGCTTTAAGGCGTGAGCGCTGAATTAAGTCCATTCAGCAAAGCCCTTCAGTGCGTGGTCGATTGTTTCCCTCAGCGCAGCACCACTCCTGCTTTTATGGGGTAGGTGTGTTAATTGGGCTCTTGGCAGCTTCCCTGAAGAGGATCCGGCTGGTGAAGGAGCTGCCAGGGGCTTCCCTGGCAAAATCCCCCTGGCCCGGGCTGGGACCACACAGGCTGCGCTGGCTGGCACCGCGGCATCCCCTGCCCTGGGTGGAGCATCCCCGCGCTCCCTCCCGTTCCTCCCTCTGGAGAGAGAAGTGGGGGAGCTGGTGTTGGAAACGAAGCCGGAGCTGCCGAAAATGGGTCAGTGTCAGCCGGGCACAGATGGGCAAGATTTTCCTTCCAGAGGTGAAGCTGCCACAGGTACCAGAGGTCTTTGCCTCAGGGGCTGAGGTCCCTCTGCTCCCTCTGGTACGAACTGAAAGAGCAGCAGAGGAATCGGGCTCCTGCTGTGCTGGGCTGGCTCTGGCTGCCTGATCCCTCCATGAGCAAGTTGTATTCTGTGCAATTACTGAACCAACTGGGCCAAAGAAAGGTGGCCAGGTTTGGGAGTCAAAGCAGATGATGGGGCAGACAGATAAGTCCCAGCGGGGGTGGGAGGAATGGGGCATGGCTGGGGGTTGAGGAGAGTGGGGCATCATGGAATCATTTAGGGTGGTAAAGACCTCTAAGATCAGTCCAACTGATCTAACTGATTTGGCAGTGCTGCCAAATCCACCACAAAACCATGACAACAGATGAAGCAGGACTCTGGGAGGAGGAAGAAGGGGCACCACCTTTCTTTGGTCCCAGTGAGCTGCCAGCTTGGTTTGGCTGTAAGGTGGTCCAGCAGCCTTAGCTGATGTGTGTCCTGTCCTGAGCTGCGTCCCAGGACTTGTTTCTGCTGAGGAGGACAGCCCTGAGCCGTGCCAAGAGGACAGTCTGTTGCTGTGAAGGTGATGTCCCGCGGTGTCAGCGAGCTGTGGCAGCTCTGTGGAGGCCCTGCTGCATGCTGCCATCCCCGGGCGAGCATCGCTGCAGAAGAGACTGACTTTGCTTACACGAGTTCAGGCTGCTGCTCCTCAGAGGACCCAGTGCAGCCCCTAAGATGATTTTGTCTTCTGTGATTCTTCCCTTGACTTTAATGGCTCATTACTGCTGAAGATAATTTTAAGGCTAGGAAATTAATTTGCTGCCAGCCAAGACCTTTGCATAAAATACCTGGCATCCCGCTGGAGGGGAAGGATTGATCAGGATGTCTGACTTTTACCAGGGCTGAATGAGAGCTGCTTCAGTATGAACCTAGCATAAAAATAAAAATCCTTATGATTTGACATAGAAGTGGTACTTCTCTGTTTTGTAAGTAAAAGTGTTTTGCCCTCCAAACCTGTAAAGTATGGTCAGCTTTCTGCAAGCTGTTTTTGCCAGCTTGGCCTGATTTTGAAGAAAAAAGCTGTTGCTTTTGCCTTTTTCTTGTCATTGCACCTGTTCCTGTTTCAACCAGGAAACATTTTATTCAAAAGTCATTTCAGTTTTGTCCGGCATGACTGGAGACATTGGGTATGTGCAAGCTCATTAAAAGCAAGCTGTGCTGAGGCAGCAAGTCCTCAAGCTCTGGAGTCTGTTCTGCCCCCTGGTAGCTGCAGTGTGGTTATTTTTGGTGTCTGGAGCTGTCTGTAGGTGACACCGAGGGCTTATTTTAGATTGTGGTCCTCCCGTGTGATCAATAACTGGGGAGTGTACATTACAGACACAAAACATCCAGGCCAGGTTGGATGGGGCACTGTGCAGCCTCATCCAAGGGGAAGGTGTCCCTGCCCGTGGCAGGGGGGGTTGGAACAAGATGATCTTTAAGGTCCCTTCCAAGCCAAACCACTCTGTAATTCTGTGATTCTATCCCTGGTGCACTGTGCAACAGTGCAACTCCAAACATTCCCCAAGCAACTACTAAATCACCTGAATGCTATTTTTTTATTCCCCATACTTGGCCAAGACTTGCAGAAGCAGTAGATTCCAGGCAACCCCTGGAGGTATTTCCAGAATGCTTTCAGAAGGTGCCAAACGACCAACTTTTTGTTAATCCGGCCCTCTCAAAACCTCTCAGGGCACTGAGAAAAGCAATTTCTGAAAGCCCTATCTGTTCTTAAAATGGAGATCATTTAACCAAGTTAAAAAACATTAATCTTTTTTAAACTGTGATTTCCAGGGGGAAAGACAGCTTTCTGGCTTGCATAGAGGGCATGGTTTGTGTGCTTTATCTTCTTGAGTAGAGAATCAGAAAACATGATGTGAGAGAAGACTGATGCCCCATAGAACTGCTGGGGTGGGATAGGAGAAGAAAAAAGTGATAAAAACCCCCAAAAACTTATTTTTCTCCAGTCAGAGGGGTTGGAAATGGGAAGTAGTTCAATCTGATGGTGTGTCTGACAGTAGCTCCACGGTAAGTAGGCTCAGCAGCTCAGGTCTGAGGTCTGGTCTGGAGGGGACCATTGCCTGCCAGGACACCTCTTACATCCCCTGGGTGGTGAGAGCAGCCTTTTGTGGGAGTCTGTAGGTGTCAGACTGCTAGAAACTACTGCAGGGCACATCCAGTGAAATTCCTGGCCAGCATCAACCCATGGCACCCCCTGAGGCTTTGCAGGAGCACTTGGACCCTGGTAGTTTCCTCCTCTGCCTCCCACAGGCTGACTGTGCTTCTGTGGGATTTGCTTTTAATGCAGTGTTTGTAAGTTACTGCTGGCTCAAAAGAACTAAAAGGACTTGGCCAGTGCTCATGTCGATTTTTTGGTATCTTCAGCCCTGCAGTTATTTATATTAAATAAAAGCACTCATCCTGGAGTGCAGTGTGACCCAAGGATCAGGTGAATGGGTCTTCTTCCCAGCTATAGGAACTGGTACACTGATCCCATGAATTATTGCTGTGTGCTGCTCCTTTTGCCTTCATGCAGCCCTGGGACTTGCCTTGTTCCTGCAGGAGAGGTGGAATCCAGCTCTGCAGGGAACCTGCCTGAGCCTTGTGCATTCCCTCTGCTCTGGCAGGCCTCCGAGGCCTGCCAGAATCAATGCTGTGCCTTGGAGGAGTATGGAAAGCAGGTCTCCACTTGCTTCATGGAAGCATGAGGCAGCAGGAAGGTATGAGGCCCAGAAAATCCTGGCCAGCACCACAGCAGGCTCGAGCACTGAACTGAGCGTAGACTGGCACGGTCCACTGGTCCTTGTAATGGTGGGGTTTCCTCCCCATGCTTACCTGGATAACCTAGCTGTTCCCAGCTTCTTTGGACTATGCATTTTAAGCATTACAATATGAGAGGGAAATCAAAACCCAATCAAAATTATCTCTATGAGACCCATTCAATAAAATAGTTATTGGCAATTAGCACGGATTTTTTATAAAGAAGTAATTAGCCCTCCTGCCCTGAGCATTAATGAATGCTTTTCATTACACCCCAAGGGGTAGTCAACCCGATAATAATCCACTTCAACACGAATGTTGTTATAAAACAACGTTGTTTGACAACAGAGGCAGCAGGACAGTCACAAACAGGAGGCAAGCCTGCTCTGGTGAGCACTGGAGCTGGCTGATTAAAAATGAAAGATCATTAATAATTTGCTTGGATTGGTGCTATAGATTTGTCTTCTTACTCATAAAGGAGACGAAGCAACGGATACAAACAACAGGGTCTCATTTTTCCCCTGGTGCAAAGCTGAGAAAGCCAATGGAGATGCAGCAGTGCTGGCCACAGCCTTGTGTTGATGGTGCCTGTAGAGCCTGGCAGGGTGGAACAGGACTCCTCTGTGTGGTTGTCTGGAGGGGGCGATTTTCTGGTCTGGAGGTGTTTGGCAGCCAAATGGCAGAGGGCTGTGTGTCCCTGCAGTCTCCACTGCTTCACCCTTTGGCACTACAGGGAATGAGCACCAGGCTACAGCACCCCTTCCCCCACGCTCCTGTCTGATTGTTGGCATTTTCTAGTGAGCTGTGTGTTAATGCAGATGCAAAAATCACATTGAATTCTCAGTTCAGTGGCTCTCCTCCTCTGACAGCCCATCACAGCCACCTGGTTCTGCTCAGGGTGGTGAGCGCAGCACGGGCAGGGCTCTCTGTCAGACGAAAGCCCTCACAGACTAAACAGATGAACCAACAATTTCCCTTCCCCTGCCCTGGGAACATCCTTGCTGCTCCCCTCTGACCCCTCTGCAGCCCTTGCTCAGCCTGGCTCTGGTGGGAACCGAAGCTGCCACTGCTGACCAGGGCTGGCACAGCTCCCTGCAGCCAGGCTACAAAGGCATCCCTGTTACATTTACAAACCTGAGGATTCAGGTGAGCAGCTGAATCCTCCCCTCCAAGCTGGGCTGTCAAATCAGGAAGAAGTGGCCTAGGATGATGCTGGGGAGCTTGGGCCCCAGGGCTTTTCCCTGTGAGAATACAATTGGTAATGGAGGTCTAATTAAGGAGGCCAACAGCACATTTGCATGCTGCAGGAAAGATCTCCCTTGCCCACTCTTCCCCCTGCTATTTCACACTTATTTTCTGGGGAGCCCATTCTCACTCCAGGGCAAAAAGATGCCTCCAGCCTCTCCTCCTTTCCAGTTATCCCTGTGCTCTCCCGGGAAGCGGGGACAGTCCACCCCACAGTGGGAACGAGGGGAGATGGTGCCGCAGCCCCTGGGACAACGTGTGACACTGGAGTCGGGGGTGGCAGCCGGCTCTGGGGCCATCCCAGGCTTTAATTGGCAGCTTTGCCAAACGCCTGTGTGGTGGCCACGTCTCGGCTGCTGCTCCAGCTGGAGCAGAGAGAGGAGCCCCTCGGGTGAGCAGGAGCTGTGGTGATCGCTCAGCTCGCAGCGTGCGGCTGCCTGCAGGCCCTGGGGCGGGATCAGAGCATCCTCCCCCTGGATATGTCAAGGGAATTCAGTCGTGCCAAGGAGCTCAGGCTGTAGGTGTAAGGGTAGGAACAAACAAGGGCACAGGACTCGACTATCCTTGTGGGTCTCTTCCAGCTTGGAATATTCCATGAAAAAAAAAAAAAAAAGAGAGAAGATTATTAGGCAGTGTGGAGGCTGTTGGGATCAGTGCAATGAGCACAGAGCTGCATTAGACTTGCTTTAGGCAATCTCGATTTTGGCATTTCATAGATTATGGGTGCCTAATTTCACAGCTGTAAGCTTCTTTGAGCACACATTTGTTTTGATGTAATTACTTCACTTCAAAAATAAAGTACATGCGGGAAAATATTTTTTTCATGTGGAACCATAACCATCCTCTGAGGTACCTTTAGCAGGGCTGCAATCCCTGCATCAGCCCTCAGTGCCTGCCTCACCAGCTCTTTATGGGATGGGAAGTGGGACTGTTCAGCTCCTGGCCCAAAGGAACAGCTGCCCGGGCTGCGGCATCGTGGGGATTAAGGGAATGCTCCCACAGAGCATGGGGCTCCCTGGGGAGGCTGATTTCCATGCTGTGTCATGATTTTAGTATAAAGGGGGAAAAAAAAGTCCCCCCTTTAATATTCACTAGAGTTTTATTCTCTGTTATTGCTGGAAGGATTGGCAGACCTCTAGGGAAAGTTTTACAAGGGGGAAAAACTAATTTTTTCCAATGCAGAAGTTTCCAAAACTTCAACAAGCTGTAATTAGCTCTGAAACGAACTAGGAATCACTTAACTGCTGCATTTAAAGGATCTGGGGTCAAGGATTACCTTTTTTGGTAATATAATGACATTTTAAATTAATGAGTCTCTATTTGCAGTTTTAGCTTTTTAGAGAGTTGTTTTTTCATTTTTTCAACAAACAAAATAGATGAAGACTTGGATTGATCTTACTAGAGGACCAAGGAAGACCAGGGCTAGGTCTCCTATGGATTCATACTGCGCTGGAGTCCATAATTTCCCTCACCCATTTTCCTGCAATACCAGGAAGGGAAATCTTTGCAGGAATATTTGAAGCTTGAAAAAGGGAATTATCCTTTAATGCCATCACAGCAATGGTGCCAAGAAATACCAACTGCTTGTATCTGCAGCCAGGACAGGTCAGACTCTAAGACATAAAGGCAGCTACAAGCTCAAAACCAGGGGGAGTCACAGGGTGAGTGTGTTTTGTGTCACTGGGAGCTGTGACCTGGTACACAGGTGCACTTACTGAAGTGGGAGATGCTCATAAACCCTCTCTATAAATTACCTGCCCCACAAAACTCCCATTAATACAGCACTTCAGGAGCCTATCCCACAGCAAATGTAAAGCTTAGATGGCTGTTACCTGCAGGCTACACTGCACCAGGGCTCTCAGCCCCTGGCAGCCCGCAAGGGAATCACTGTCCTGCCAAGGATGCTGCCACGGTCCTGGGGTCACACATCCAGCACCTCCTTTTTCCCCTGGTTCCCTGCCTGGATGGCTTTGCTGGGCTTTGGAAGGACAGCTGTGCACAGCAGTGGGTCAAGAGCAAAGGCTGACAGAAGAAGGACATGGACAGACTTGCTCTTTTATTTGCATTTTATCCTGCATTGAAGGTTGCATGCAGCTGCCTGTAAAACCTGGCTTCAGCTGAAATAGAGTTAATTTTCCTAACAGTAGCTGTCACAAGTCTGTGTTCCAGATTTAGGATGAAAATAATACGCATAACACACTGGTGTTTTTAGTTTTTCTTAAGTAGTGCTTACACTGAGTCAAGGACTTTGTATAGTGTTTGCCTTGTTTTTCTAGGGTTTTCTTGGGTTTTTCTTGGGTTTTCTCCTTTTACTTACAATTATTATTAACAGTAGCATCATTTTTGTTGTTGTTGTTGTTTTTATATTCTACTTTGTTTTGATTATTAACCCATCTTGACCCACAGTTAGGTTTTACTTTTCTTTCCCCTGATTCTTCTCTCCATCCCCCTGGGGTGGGTGGGGAGTGAGTGAGTGGTTGTTTGGTACTTAATTGCCAGCTGGGTAAAACCATTACACTATCCCAGGAGGGTTTCAAATGCTGGACACCCTGCACAGTTACAACAATCAGGAGGCAAATTTTACCTGGGAGACAAATGAGCTGTTGTGTTTGTCATTGCCTTATTTCCAAACTGGAAAATCTATGGCTGTGACTGCTCCTCAGCCTCCCTAATTCTCTCTTGCCAACCAGTGTGTGGTATTTAAGAATAATTGGACTCTCTTTTTTTATGAGTAGGATACATTTTTCAAGGCCATGCTAGTCCTCTGCTGGTGGTCAAACAAGCTGCAGGTGCCCAAAAAACTCACAGCAAACTCTGTCATCTCTCTGGGGGAAAAAAAGGCTGCTTTTAAGACACGGATTGCAACAAGGCATTACATGGAGTGGGGCTCTGAGAAACCTCATCTAGTTGAAGATGTTCCTACTCGTTGCAGGGGGGCTGAACCAGGTGATCTTTATGGTCCCTTCCAACCCAAACCATTCTTTGACTCTACGGTTCTATAATTCCATGATTCCTGCTGCCTGAAGAAGGGAATATTTAGGAGGTGAAACAGGAGGCCTTTTCATCCCTAGAGCCTCATTTATCTCACGATGGGGCAGTATCCCCCCAAAGGGCGGCTGTGCAGGTGCAGGTGCAATACCCACACTTCACTCCAGCCTGTGATGCTCACCCTGGCACCAGCACGCCAGAAAGCAGCTGATAAACGGCCAGGGAGGGCTCATACCTCCCCTCTCACAGGAGTTTCGATCCCTTCCCTGGCTGGTGGAAAGCACAGTTTCACCTGGTGGTGTTACGGGGTCCCGGCACACAAGAGACATTGAAAATTTGTCCCTTCTGCAGCACATCCACCAAAATGCCATGGGTGCAAATAGGGACTGGCCTGGCTTTTCTGCCATGCTGCAACCAGTCCAATCCACCTGACTAAACCTGAGTCATGCTGTGGAGTTTGATGTCTGTTAACAGAACCCAGAAGCCCAGCTGCCCAGGTCTACAAGAACTGCATTTCCCAATTCTAGAAGTCCCTTCCAGTCCCATGTCAGTACTGACAGTGCAGTTTCAAGACTGCATTCCAAGACCGAGCTTTTTGTAATTTCTCCACCAATGAATGTTTTCAATGTTTTGATTTCTTGAGAAAGGTGTGTGTCTGTGCCACCTGGGGAAGGTACTAGTGAGGGTGCACGTCTCTGCAGTTAAGCATGGTCTCAAGACAGCTCAACAACCCCTGGCTGATTGATTTAAATAATAAACTGAATGTATTGGTGGCAGACTAATGAACTGGCCTGTACCGTCTTGAAAGTGGAAGATGGGCATGATACACCAGCCCTTCATGTGAACCATATCTTCTTTGTTTTATGCAGGTTATTGAGCAGAAGATCCCATGGAAAACCCTATTAACACTCTCCAATTTACCAATGTTCATTATTTTTACCAATTACCCTTCAGAGTAAAAATATGATCTGATAAACCATGCTTAGGTGATTCTTCATATACTATTTTCTATAATGTAAGCATGTGGTGGCACTCACATCTGTGTATGTGTGCAAAAGACAGCTATTATGCCATTTATCATCATCATCATTATCATCATCATCATTGTATAATATACCTGTATAACTTATGCTCTGATTGAAACTGAATACATTTTTTGCCTTGTGGAAAGGGAGAGAATGCGGCAAGGGAAGGACAAGTTAAAAGTGTCTGGGTGCTTTTAAAGCTTATCTCTGAGACACAGCTTCCTAGGGCAGCAGAGATTTGGTAAGTCACCACAGTGGTCCCAAGCATGGCCGTACCAGACACTTTGTTTGAAGTATTCCCAGTCAAAACAGTCCTCTGCTTATTCTGGACCATAAACAAGGTCAATGCTGAGTTTCACAAGGTCAGGGTTGTTGCATCCTTGGATGTCACGGTGGAGCCACGAGGCAGAGCCCTCGGTGCAATATAACATTGCACCTCCTGCACGCCCACCCAGGAGATGGAGAGGTCACATTTCAGGTCTGCAAGCTGTGACAGTGTCCCTTTCAGCACTATTGCAATGACACCTGTTACACCACCTCTCCTCATTCCCACTGAATGTATTGTGGCACTCGCAGTGGTGTTGCAACGACAGCTGACAGATTCCTGCCTCTGCAGATCCACTCCTGTCGGGTTGCAGGTGCTTGCTAATCGGATAATGCTGTTGTTTTGATGGCACTCGTGTTTGTCCCTGTGAAATGACAAGCAGGAGCTCGTATTCTGCTTTCTGGCACTTCCCTTTCAAGCCTCACAGTCGTACTTGCCATTTGTTGTAATGTATGTGAACCTTGTTAGTGTGCCCCAGCCAAACCAGCTTTATTTATTCTTATCAGAGCCCTCAGGAATTCATCAAAGTTACTGAAATGTAAACTGCACTAAATTCGGAAAGAAGAAGCCGAAAAACAGAATACCAAGACAGCAAGAAATAGATAGACTGTGCTGCACTAGACTGGAACCAATCATATTTTCTGAAAAGTGCGTGCAGAGCGTGTGGACAAGACAGGGGGACCAATCAAGTAATGCATAATCGCGTGTACAGCAGTTGTAAAATGTGTAAGTAGAGTGTTATGTAAACAATAAAGAGTCTTCTGCGAAATCACATTGATTCGTTGTTCAGAATTCCTCAGTTCCCGCACCATTTTGCCTCCTGCGTGAATCAAAGTCGTTCTCGCTGCTTCGTGAGGCGGCGGCAGCTCAGTCCGGGGGAAGGGTGCGCGGGGGCATCCCCGGCAGCAGCTGGCCCCCGGCAGCCCTCGCTAGCCTTTCACGGGGGCAGCTCGGAAATCGGTGGCAAACAAAGGGCACTCGCCTGAAACTGGTCCCGGTTTGGTTTCTGCTGATTGATCTGGCAGCTCCACCGGGGGGAAAACAAGTTATGCTGGATATCAATTATTTGCGGGTCCACTCCCTTCATCTCAGGAGTGATTTTAGTCAGGGTCCAGGGAGATAAATGAAGGAAGAGAGGACCCCTGTCTCTCCAGCAGTGGCTGTTCCTGTAAATCAGCTCTTACTAATGAGTCCAGGTGTAAATGAGGCACTGCTGAAATGCACAATTAGACACGCTGATCATCAGGGGAACTCGATACGAAGATTTCTGCACCAAACCCACAAGGTTAAAAAAAGAAGATTTCTCATTATCAGGTGTAAAGCTGAGGATCTAGATATTCTTCTGTTAAACAAGTTTGTTCACCAGTGCCTGAAGCCCAGAACAGCTCCAGCCTCTCCCAGGCAGGGCTCTGCCCCTCACACCATGTAGCCAAGGCTTGTTCAGGGCTCTTGTGGCAGGGCCTGAACTTTCATGCAGCTCAGGTGCCTGGGAGAAGACTTTCTAATCAAGGAAGGGTGCAATTAATATATTTCCCTCGTGCATGAGATCAGAGCAACGAATATTAAAACTTAATCTTAGTAATACAATTCCCCACCTCAGCACAGACAAAGGACATTTCATTTAGTGCAAGTTGGAAGAGCCTGTGTAGGGCAAGGCTCAGTCTCTGCCCAGAGCAGAAGATCCCAAGGTTATCTCCAGGGAAGTGTTAAGCCCAGCAGCAATTCTGAGCCCCTGTATTTCCTAGTGGGTCACTGTGTGGCACCAAGTTTCCAGCTGACTTTGGCAGTGCTTTGAACACAGAGCTGGGAAGCAGCTCCAAAATACATCCAGACTAGAGCACAGTGGGGTTGGAGGGCTGTGTGCTGTATGAGTTTACTTTGTTTGCTTTAGAAATCTTACTACAGATCAGCCACCGAGCTTAAAAGATTAAATATAGGGATCATGGAAGCATGCCATGAAAAATAAATCAGATAAAGGCCTGCCTCTTGGTAGGAAAATGGGAAAGAGCACAGTCGGTGTCACTTTGTGTTGGTTTTAGTGGTGGGAGTTGAGAGCTGAGAGTGAGGGTAAGAAGGGAAGAACATTACTTCAGAAATTATACATTTTACATAAATGATCTACCAAAGATCAATGTTCTGCATAAGAAGTCAGAGATAAAAAAACCCCACATATTTAAAACAGGCTTAAAAGAAATAATTAGCCTTGTTAGTCTGGCATATTAAAGAAAGCCCATAACTTCAAACTGATCAGCTCTTGACACATCTTCATTTAGCATCCTACAGGCGTGCAGAATGTCTCCTGTTGGGCTATAGAAAATAAAGATACGTGGCAGCCTCTGCGTGGGTGTAGAGGTCACACTGGGCAAAGCAGAAATGAACAAACACATCTGTAACGTGGTGTCCAGAAAGCCTCAAAAAGCATGTGGCTGGAAATGCCAGAGTAAAGCAGACAGAGGAAAAGTGCATAAAAAATCCAGGGGAAAGAGGAAATCCTTTCCTGCAAGGAGTGATAACAAGACAGATTGGATGAATACTTTGAAGAGTTTCCAACCAGAAAGAATCACAAGAAGTTCAAAGCAGGAAAAACTGGGAGGTGAAGGTTAAATGTGAAGCACCTTTACAGGAAAGACAGGAGCAACTTCAAGTGCGGTGAGAAGACAATCTGTCAAATTTTAAGGCTCTCACTTGTGAAAACATCTAGTGACAGTCTTAGCTAACCACGGCCAGGCAAGCAAGCACGGGACCACAAAATTCAGGAAATTTAGTATGAAGATTAAAACTTGCCATGCCGAACTTTCCAATGAGTGATATCTGTAGATTGGGTACCTGTCGTTTAATCCACTAAAGTCAATGAACAAATGACAAAGAAAAGCTGTAGGTCGTGAGATTGCATGTACCTGAGCTGTTAGGCCCGAGGCCAAGAGGGTGCACATCACCCAAAGCTACAACAATAGAAAGCAAGAATCCTTCCCAGAAGCAAGGGGCCAACTGCATCCATAGGAAAGTCACAGGGCTGCTCACCAGAAACACAAAGGCATGTCATGGAAAAGATGAGCCCTGTTCTTATCACCACCTGCTATGTTTCACAAACCTGAAATTAAGGGATTAAAAGAAGCATTGTAGACGAAGAGTGTAGATAGCACAGCTTGTAACATATGAAATGAGAGGAAGCTCTGCAACAGTGTGCTGGTTTGGGCTGGGGCAGGGTTAAATTTCTCAGTGGCTGGTACGGGGCTGTGTTTTGGATTTGCTGAAAACAGTGTTGATAATGTAGAGGTGTTTTTGTCATTGCTGAGCAGCAATTGCACAGCATCGAGGTCTTTTCTGCTTCTCATACTGACACGCTGGCAAGGGGGCTGCAGGTGCACGTGACACTGGGAGGAGACACAGCAGGGGCAGCTGACCTCAAGTGACCAGAGGGATATCCTATACCATATGGCATCACGATCAGCATATAGAGCTGGGGAAAGAAGGAAGGGGGAATGTTTGGAGTGATGTTGTTTGTCTCCCCAAGTCACCATTTTACACATGATGGAGCCCTGCTGTCCTGGGGATGGCTGAACACCTGCCCAACCATGGAAAGTGGTGCATGAATTCCTTGGTTTGCTTTGCTGGCACACAAGGCTTTTGCTATTAAACTCTCTGTATCTCAATCCATGAGTTTTCTAACTTTCACTGTTCTGATTCTCTCCCCCATCCCACTGGTGGGGGAGTGAGTGAGCGGCTGCCTGGGGCACAGTTCAGTTTGGATTAAACCAGAAGAAACAGCAGAGGACAGAAGGGGCACAGGAGAGGTACCAGGTCTTGTTTTGACCCTTTGGCAAGATCACAGACAGCAGGAAGAAACCCAAATCTTCCATCCATCAGTTTTTTGTCAGGATTTTATCAGCCACTGAAGGACCAAGGGACACTGTAAACGAGACCTCTGTCTGGGTGTGAAGGTGAAGACACCAGCCCTGGAGAGCTCACAGCCCTCCTGCAAAGGGACAAGGATCCTTAGAAACTCCTACAGCTCGATGCAGTCCTGCTGGAGGCTCCAGCACGCACAACAGGCACAACAGCTGAGGCTGTCTGGAAATAACCTTCCGGAGTGCTCTGAGAGCCAGAAACACTTCACTGCGTTATTGTAGGCGCAAGGGAGTCTTCAGGAATGAAAGCGCCCATTGATGATGTGCCATGCCCGGGCAGGCAGTGATCAGAATCCCAAATCAAGGAGGACCTTGAGGCAGCCGAGAAGATGCAACCCAAACCTCAGCAGAGCCAGATGTCAATCGCAGACAATTTAATTATGTCTGGAGAAACCAACCACAAAGGCAGTAAAGCCAGCTTATTATAAGCAACAGTGAGCAAGCTGACAATGAAAGGGGTAAACAGGGAAATTTAGAAATTGCAAAGGAGGTTGAAGTAGGTCAGTGTGTTCACACCCAGCCATGCAACGCAAACCACTCGCTAAAGAAAGTGCATTGCTCAGGTACAGAGTAATTATCACAGCTAGAGCAGTGGACATGGTCCCTTCCAACCTTACCCATTGTGTGATTCTGAGAGAGCAAGGACCTGAAGCATTCACAAGCATCATCAGTATTCCTTCTCCTTCACCCTCCTACCACTACAATCAGGCTCATGCTACAGGGCAAAATGCAGCTGTAAATAAATAACAGGACTTTGCCAAGCTGTGTCAATGACTACAAAATGTTCCATGGTCTGTAGTTCCCACCTTCACAAGTGTCTATTTCATTAGGATGGCCATATTTTCACTCTTAAACTATAATCCATCAAACAGTGTGACATCTGTTGATGTGCAGCACAGGCTTAACACGCTTGGTGAAGCTGAGAGGATGATCAAGTGTCTCTGCTTTTGGAAAGCTGCTAATCTGAAAAAATTGAAAGAGAACAAGGTGTCCACGGGGAGAACTAAAGAGAGGAGAGGTGGTGTGTCACCCAAGAAATACAGGCTCGAGTCGCTGTAGCCTGTAGTGGGCTTCACAGCAAGGCTGGGAACAAGCTTGGACAGATGTGCCAGGCCATGTAGGTCAGTGGACTTTCTTTTGATGGCCATCCCCTCACTCTGTGGCATCCTAGTATAAACTGCACCTAAACCACTACATTACAGAAAAGGAAAAGACAGGGAGTGGCACCTTGGCAGGTAACTGTGAGTGCCTTTGTTAGCAGGTTGGAAGCCTGGATGAAAAATGATGTCAATTCAAAAGAGCAGCCAGCATTCCACCTGGTAATTGTCAGCGTGTTCAGCTTGATGAGATACAAATGATTTGGAGAAAGCAGAAGCCTCCCATGTGAACATGGGAAGGCCAAATGTGCTGTATCCCCAGCAAAAAGGGGAGAGCAGGGAAAGAAATGCAGCCAAAGAGGAAATACTGTAACAGCAACAAACCCTCAAAGTACAGGATGGTGTAACTGATCCCCCCACACGAACATTCAGTCATTTAGGGAATACTCATGAAAAGTGTGGGCACGGGATTTCCCACGATGCTGAAAAGGAAGGAGTGGAAGGGGGAGTGTGGGAAAGCACTTTGCAGTAACTCTGCTTGCTGACATTGAAACGGAGAGAAAATAGCCTGGAAGTTCCGGGGTGGGCAGGGAGAAGGACCTCTGTGCCTGCCCTGAAAGGCAGTCAGGCAGGGGCTCTTCACCTCGAGGCAGCTGACTGAGGGGCTCAGAGCAGGGCTGTGAAATCCCTCCTGATGCTGCTCCTCGTGGCATCCCGAGTGTTCCAGCACTGCTCATGCCCAAATATCCCAGCACTGCTCCAAAGAAATAATTCGTATCTGAGGCATAGGAGATCTGTGGAGTTACGCAAACAGTTTACAGACTTTTGATGTCAGGCTGTGACCACACGTTACCCACAGCTTTTTTAAGTCCAATCTGCTGGGATTTATCACAGCCCGGGTATCACTGTCCTTTCCAACTACCAAAATCTGACTTCTGAAAAGGCCTCCATCTGTCTCCCATCTTACTTTAATTTACTAAGTTGTGCCATATCCCCATCTGGCTATTGGCTGGAATTTTGTTTTGTTTCGTCCCCTTGAGTTATTCAAGGAGACACAGAGCTGGCTGAGTGCATTAGATCATTATATGTCTCTTAAAGGAGTTGTTGGATTTATCTGAGTAGGGATTAGCAAGATTAAGAATGTTTTCTTTAAATTACTATAGTAGCCTACAATTTTCAAATGGTAATTTTGTTCATTATATTGATTTGTATTTAAAGGACTTTGATGTTTTTTACTACAGTACAAAGAAGGCAGTTAAGCAATGCTCCTGTGAAAACCAACAGTCTTAGAATTTTGTTCAAGACTGAAATAACAGATGCACAAATCCCATTAAAATTCGATGGAAACTGACCCCACACCTCTGTAAGTTGCTTGAAAAGCTCATTTATAGAACTTCCAGAAGTAGCTTTACACACAATTGGTGTTTCCTACCAAACATTCTTCATATAACTTCATATATTGTTATTTTGGGGGGAAAATAATGAAAGCGCATTCCTGACACAGCATTACTGACATGGAAAAGTGGCTCAGCCCATCTGAAAAGTGCTTCAGTCCTTTCCTCATCTGTCTGTGTCTCTCTGAAGTGTTGCACCTCAGTTTAGCTACCTGTGCTGATTGCATCAACAAGGTACAGAAGGAGGCCTCAGTGTAGTTTATCCTTCTATCATCTCAATTCCACCTCCAGCCACATCCATTATTTCATCCAAAAAAAAAAAAAAACTGAGCTTCTGTAGCTCTAAGGAGCTTTAAAGGAGCCATCCAAGATTCCTTTATCAGAGGGGAGCATTTGGATGGAGGGCTGGTTACTCAGGATCCCACCCCTCTGATCCATCAGCTCCATGCCCAGACCGTCACAGCTGGTTCAGGATGTACCTGAGGTCGCTCCAGCATCTCCTGGCTGTCCTTGTGCCTCACTCAGGCAGATGGACATGGCTTATGCCACTAACTTGCTTTCATATGGGCCCAAGGAAAGCTAAAGCTGTGCCACTCCTTTCTCCCTCTAAAGGTCAAGGTGTTGACCCTTCTACAAACCCACCACCCTTTGCTGCTTATGCCCATCTGTCGGGCTTTGGCCGTGCTTGGCATCGACCCTCTGGCACAGTTTGGGTCACTGACCAAGCACTGGCTGCGTGCAGCCCCCTTCTCCCCTCACTGGCACGCAGGGAAGGCCAAAGATGAGCTGCCAGAAAAGAATGCTTCATTATTTGCTGCCTGTCTCCTGCACCAAGTTCTGCACAAAAACCATGGGATTTTATTATCCTTTCTGGGGGGAAAAAGATGGGGGGGATGAAGTACTTAGAAACCCTTTCTTTCCCAATCATGCTTTGTCGATCCAAATTATTTAGTCATTCATTGTGCACACTCACCGGGAGAAAAATAACAATCGTAATTACAATAATAATAATACTTTAATGAAATACTGGAAAGAGAAACTAATTAATAAATGTTATAGTACCCTTTCTGCATGTTTTCTAAATGGCAGAATCATTGTCTCTGTGCTGATGGCAGGTGAGTTCAGCCTCCCCTGAACGTGTAACTACCATCAATTTTAGAATCTGTAAAGTATAAAGTATTCAGTAATTTTTCCTCTCTGTCTCTTTGTATGCATATCCTAATACATGCAGAGACTCCACAGCTCACATTTTTGAAAGAATACAAGCAAATATCCTGCCCCAAAAGTTAAACTGAACCACAGCTCAGCAGCAATCCTTTCAAAGGCTTTTCAATGGCCTGTTCTCTGCCTTTGAACACATCTTTGGCATTCAAGTCCTCGGAAGAGAGGCATTTACTAGTTTGGATCTGAGGCATTATCTGGTGAGTGCTCTGGATGTTTTAGGATCTGTGCGATCGCACATCACTGCACATCTCATAAAATCAACATTGCTGTGCTTCTGTACTCACAGCACAACTCTGATCCAAACTCAGCTCCTTGTTTTGACAGGAGATTGGCTTTGGGGTGTCTCACCTACAATGAGGCTCACAGTTTGACCAGTCCAGCCAAAAAAACACTGAATAACAAATCTACTGTTTAAGTCCTGTCTTCCTTGCTTTGATATGAAAGAAACCCTGACATTTTATGACCGAGCAGGAATCTATCTGAATGTCTTTGTCTAAAATTTCCTCTCCCTCCATTGACATGCAGTCTGTTGCAATCCATGTGGTTGTCTTCATCCTATCCAAGATGGGACTGGGCTACAGCAACGCTGCAAAAAATGTAATGAATTCTGAAAGAATTACTCTGAAAGCGGAGAAAAGAAGCTGAAAAGCACTTTGAGATGTAAGCTATTACGTAAAAGCTCAGCTGTTATTTTTATTACTTTATTAGCCATTATTGTTGATAATGATGGAAATACTTGGCAGGCTTAGAAAAGGTCATCCTTTCTGCTGCAAAACAATCTCTTTTTGAAGGCTGAAGTCTTTATCCCTCCAACTCTGTGTTGAATAACTTGAGTTTGCTAAGGAAAAAAGACTAATTCAAGCCATTTGTTGATTTTGAGTCCAGGTAACCTCAACAGTTTTTAAACTTACCACCCAATTTAACCAAATGTGACAGAGGGCCAAAGATGTCCAAGACAGACATTTCCTGTGGGTTGCATGAAAGCAGGAAGGTGGATGGAAAAGACCTTATTAATATTCCCAGCCAAGGGAAAGGGTACAGTGTGGGCATAACTGCTTTTACACAGTACAAATTCCTCTTAGGTGCTCAGCCTTAAGCCATGAATCTGTAGAAAACCAGGTCTCGCTGGATCTTGTCTTCAAACACTTCTTTGTTATTCTCTCTTGATAGCAAACCCAATAACCTCCTAAGTAAAGATTTGAATTGTAGATGACAATATAGCCTGTGCCAGCATGTAAAATGAAACTTTGGTGTTATTCATAGCTCACCAAGCCTGTAGGGTGTGGTATGGCTTTACCCAAAAGCTGCCAGGTTCTCTTTGTGGTGGCACATCTGTTGCCCTGTTTCCCTGTGCAGTGGGAGAGGCACTTGGAAAACAGCTCATTAGTGTATTGTTGTTATCTTCATCCTTTCTGACTGTCTCAGTCTCCAGCTTAACTCAGTCTCCTTTTGCTTTGCCTCATCATCATCTACTTTTTAAGCTGCTTGGCACACAGTTTATGTGCTTGTCCTTTACCCAAGCAATGCCAACTCCTCCCTATGACAATTTCTTGGGCCTGTAAAGATGTTTGTGTGGATCCAGCTGCTGAAGGAAGTTTTACATAACAAAACCAGAAATTATTTCTAAAGCTCCTCTGGAAACTGGTTGCCAACAAAAAGATTGTTTTTTTCTTCTTTAAGGAAATGGTATTCAAAGTCCCAACCTGTCCCTGTTAACTTCAGTTCATGAAGCATGAGACCTTTTAGTTCTACATGCTGGGAACGGATTGTGAAGCAGCCAAACTCACTTATCTATGCCCTCTCTATTTCAGAGGTGACTAGAATTTGTTGAAATTAAAACTACAACAAAAAGGTTCAGCAAATATTAATTTGTACTTTATGAGAAATTAGGCTGGATTTGCATCTCAGGCATTTTTTCCTATCTAGTTATAGTCTTAAAAATGTCACAGCCCCAAAGTTTGTAGACACAGCACTCTCTAAATGAACAGGGGAGAATTATTTCAGAGAGTAAATCAGAAATTCATACACATGAGTAAGCCCTGTGTGTCTGGACCAAAAGGCTTAGTACGGTGTTCCCGTGCTTCCAGCCAACCATTCCTGTGACTCCAGGGCTCCCCAGTATACTGCCTGCACATCCTTTAGGGATGTCCTACGTTGACTGAAATTTTTGACCCGATAATTTAGAAGAGTGAGTTAATGTGAGAAAATTGTGACCTGCTCGTGGACAATTTCTAGGTGAGAGGGAAGGTCCACAAAACTGGGGGAACCATTACTCAGTGTCACTGAAAGGGATTCACCTGGCTCTGCTCCCAAGCCTTGCCTTGTAAATCATGTCCCTCACAACTCGAAGAAGCCTCATTTGCCAAACAAGTTGAGTGGTGGCAGCATCACTGTGGCGGCTTTGGTTCCTTCACAATTTCAACCCTAAACCAGGAGAGCCGAATGACACTAAATATCCACTTTTAGGCGACTGCAAATCAGTGAGGGAAGGGTTTCCCAGCAAGCCACAGGCAGCTCGTGTGGCCACCAGTGATTTATTCCCTTCCCACTGCTATCGACCGCACGAAACACCCACCGCTTCTTCGAGACGCGGTTACGCAGCCATTGGGCACATAAAATATTGATGCGAATTAATGTTAAAAAAAACCCCAAAGAGAACCCAAACTGAAGTTCCGGTAATTCCAGCTGGGCCGTAAAGCTGGGTGGTTTCCGTGCGATGCTGGCCACGGGCTCTTGCAATCCGGACGCGCGGCACTAGATGGCAAAGCAGCGCCAGGTTTGGCAGCGCAGCCCGGGCTGCGCCTCCCGCCTCCCCCGGCCCCGGCCCCGGCAGCGGCGGCCGCGGGTCCGGTCCCCGTGGGCACCTCGCGGAGAGGGGCTGCGCATCCCTCCGCTGCCCTTTCCGCATGCCCTGCCTGCCTCCTTCAAACCACGGCCGACCGCAGAGATCGCGCCCTAAAGATCGGATGCAGCTCGTAAACACCGTAGGTGAGGGGACTGTAAGGATGTAGACGCGGCTGGTTTTCTTATCGCTCCTGCTGGCATCAGCGGCTTGCGCTGCCCTCAGGAGCTCGAGATCCCGTGCAAGACAAGCAGTCCTCGCTCCGACAGAGATCACCCAGCAACTGAGTGGCAAAACTTCTCTCGTCTCCTTATTGAACAAAAAGAGATTTACATTTAATAGTCCCAAGTGGAAATACCTCTCCTTTCAATCTCATGTCAGTCTATGCTTTGGGTGTTTTACTGTGTGAGGGAAGCTACCACCTATGCACTTAATGTGTGAAGTATTTTTATTAGGAGTCTGTTCTCCCTTTTCCCTTGTGTTCTCCCTTTTCCCTGTTTATGCCAAAAGGAGCTACAGAGGGAAAGGTGGAATCTTCAGGATCCAGTTTTGCATCAAATAACCAAAACCTTTTAGGTCTAAGTAAAAAAAGATATCTCTGGGCAGGCCAGTAAGTCCCTCTCTATTTTTTGTAAGGCAGTGTCATGGTTTAACCACTCTTTTAACAGGGAGTTAAGGTTATGGTCATGTCAATAAACTCATCCTCACAACTGTAATACTACAAATTATACCATTTTAAGGGTAACCTCTGTTCTCCCACCATATCTAACCATTGCATTTCAAGGATCAGCTTAAATTGGAGATTGCAGCCTTTACAGTTTCACCAGAAGGGGATGTCCAAACTTCTCTGCCCTTTCAATGCCTGTGAACACAGGATTGATGGCAGGAGTGCTCCTCCTCTCCCCAGCAGCTGCAGGAGAGTGTATAAGGCTCTGGATGCTAATGGTCATGATGTCACCCTGTTGGAGGTGTCTTATGCATGGTCCCCTTCTCGGGAGCAGCTGAGCCCATGTTGCTGAAACATGATGTTCAAAACAGATCTTTCCCTCAGAAAGTTTTGCAGAAGCTTTGAGCTGTGTCCCTCCATTTATTTTTTTCTTTCCATCCTTGCAACATTCAGTCCTTCCCCCTCTCCCTTGCCTTCTATGAGCTGCTGGTGACAGCCCCAAAATGAGCTAGGAATCTCAGAAAACTCTTCTTTAAATGACAGTGCTCTACCAAGTCCCAAACTTTGCACTTGGGGATAAAAGGGCAGCAGTGAGCCTAAGTGGGCAGTGCACACACACTGACAGAAGGGAATTTGCTCCTCAGGGTTTAAAGAAGTCAAGATACTTGCCAAATCTAGGTTATTTCTACCTTCAGGACAGGACAAGACTAACATGAAAAAAATCCTGCTTTCTGCTGCTGTGGGCTTTTAGTAAGATGTATCATGCTCGTCCTTGGCTATTTAAATAACACTGTCTCACTCTGTATAAACCAACTTACAATATGAATGAAAAAAATGCTATGGATCGTGAAGCAAGTGGGAATGGATAATCAATTTTTATCACTAATATTGTGGGTATGACCAATAACTCTGAATGAGTTATGGCAGCCTTTGCTCTGAGCAGATATGTCTCCTTTCAAAGCAGTCTCTTTTTAGCACAGCCTTAATAACAGAAAAAGTGTTGATTTAAACATATTAAAACTAAAAAAAAAATGTATTTTTGTTATCCATCATATTTCTTCTTAAAATGTAGGAATATGAAATTCTCAGAGGTGGGCTGGCTGTGGGAGGCACAACAACAATGGATTACAAAAGCTTTCAGCTTTACAAACATGGGTTCAAATCAAGCTTAAGTAAGTGACAGGCAAAATGGGGCTATTGATTCCCTTCTAGTCCCATTTGGCTACAGCAAAAACTGGGCACAACAATGTCTTAACACTTAAAGGTATGGCATCAGCCAAAAGATAAAGCTTCTGCGGGAGAACATTTGCGGTGTTATTTATAGCAATCGAGATTACTGGACCACTTGAGATTACTAGAGCTGAAAGATATCAGAGAGTAAATTCACATCCCCCCATTTTGGGAGCTGTTCTTGCTTTCTAAGTTTGGCTGTGCTTTCTGCCAGACCTGTGCCCCAAATCTCCCTTCCAGTTACATGGTAGAGCAGACATGATCCCAGGTTAGGCTAGGAAATGTTTTCCTTGCAACAGGCCTGTCAAAGAAAAAGATTCACGCAGAGTCAAAAATCCCCTGATGGCCAGGAACCAACCTGCCAGGCAAGTGACAAAGTCTGCTGACCTTCCCTTCTGCACGTGCACTCATCCTACAAGAAAGACCCAACAGGTCCTTGAAGCAAATCTGGTGGCCAAGGCTGTGTCTCCTTGCAGGTGACAACACATACGGAGCCAGGCCTTGCCTTGACTGAGAGGTGTCACGAGCAGAGCTGTAAATGGGATGGACTCACAGCTCCATCATGAACTTGCCAGGTCAGACCTTAGGGATCCTACTTCAAAAGCTCCCAGCAGGCACCATCAGGACTTGGTTTTTAAACACCTCAGTGCTCTTTGGGTGTGTAAGTCAGGTCCAAGGGGCCCAGGAATGAGCACAGGAAGCTCTGTGTAAAGCCTGGCCTGCACTCTGACTGATTCACGCCTAAGTCTCCGGCCCAAAGTGACTGGCTCAGGACCACTGAAGGAGCCAGGGCTAAAAAGCAAGAGTTTCTTGCTCCTATACTGCTCTTCTACCTTTCTGAATTTGGTGCACCTCTCCTGCTGCTGTTTAATGACACAGCAGGGCTCAGTGGAAGGTTGTGTGGCTGCCCTCTCCATTTCCTTACAGCAGGGGATTTGTGTCAGAAGTTCAGCATTGCCAAATGTAATTTTGAATGATTTTGTAGTTCTAGGTCAATAAACTGCTTACCATCATAGGGGAACTGAACCATGAATTACTCCAGTTGCTACAGTGCATCTTTTTTTTAGCCATGTACATAGAATGTGCAGTTCAGGATGATTCTCAATAACCCTACATTTTCTATTAAACATAATTTTCTTTCTTTTGTTTCTAAATGGGCATGCTGTGTCATTACATCTTGAGGACCACCAAGACTAGAACATCTCAGGACCTCATAGCTGCCAAGCTCCACTCTTGATGCAGAGAAGAAAATAGCAGAGAATAGTGAAATAGTAGGGCAGAGAGCAAGAAGGTTCACGGTGTGCTTTTTTTTTTTAATTAAATTACAGGGATAAACATTATATTAATTCAAAGTCTCTTTGTAGTGACCTCTCTTCAACATTATCTGAAGATTATGTTCATTCCTTATTTAGTGAGGCTCCACTTCAGAGAAGGAATGGAGTGAAACCCCCCCAACCCTGGGAGAACCAGGATGAGAATAAAGTTTTTGCTGGTGGTACTGTCTCCAGTGTAGCAGGGAGTATGTGGTATGTACCTTCTCACACATGTGAGAAGGGTGGATTCATAATCTTCTGAAAATTACCTTAAAACACATGCAATATTATGTTTTACACTCATATATCGTTTCCTTGATGCTGTGGAAGACAAACGCCTGGTGATGGCAAAGATCCCTTTTGGTGCCTTAGACCGCTGAACGCTGTGTGTTTCTCCTCTCAACCCACCATTTACTCCAGTTTGAGGCAAGGAGCACAGTTTATAATTTTTTCCCGACTTTCCCGGGTGCGACCCAGGCACAATGACTGCGATTTACTTTCCAGTGGTGTCCTTTCCCTTGGAAGCTGAGGAGCAGCCAGCTTTTGTTGTGAATCCCGCTCAGCCCTTCACCCCACAGTAGGGATGGGAAGTGTGGCAGCTCGTCTGCCCACTCCCACTCCTTCCTGCAGGCACCACGTTATATATCCCTCACAAGCCTGGCCACAGCTTTCAGAAACATCCAATAAATCAACAGTTAAAAGGGAAGAGTAGACATGGGGAGCAGGTGCTTATTATGTGTGCATCTCTGGAGAAGAATAACCCACAGTGTTTTTCCATGCCCATTTGAAATGGAATACGACCATGACCCTGCAAGTGGCTCTGCTTGAATTGTTCCTGGCATGATGTTTTACTCCTAATATTTTCATTGTCTGCCTCCATCAGTTTTACCTCCCACTGTAGCATTAATTTTGTATGTGAATATGGAGGCTGTGCTTTAAATAATACAGCATATGCTTTTTATTTGCCATGTAGAATAATATTTTTTTGGCTGATTTATGTTCCACCTGGACAAAATTATTTTTTATGACGGGTTTATTTCATTTGTTCCCACATCCCCAAATGGGGGGGAAGAAAGAGAAATCTTGTAAACCACTGATAATGATGGACACAAAAATCTGCTTTGAAATACAAATTTACTGCAAAAACAGATTCTCTCCAGCCATGTAAATGAAAAAAATGGTGTTGTAATAATTTTAAGGCTGCAAATGCATGTTACTACTGGAGAAAGTAATCTTCAGGCTCTTGTGTCATCCCTTACACAATGCTGGGAGTACAGAGAAATTCACTGACAGCTATAAGCTATTCCAGTAGAACAAAATTACACATATGGCTACAGCATGGATTTAATTTAGCTCTTTTCAGAACTTCATCAAAGCCAGGACAAAACCTTGTGGTCTTTCGGTTTACGGTTTTGCCCCAGAACTTCATAGGCTAAGCTGCCAAATCTACCTTATTTCCAGTTTTCACAAGGATTGCGGAAAAATATGTTACTTGCCATTGAAACAAATTCATTTCAAACAGCTGATTTGAGTTTCAATTAAAAAATAATATATGATGTACCTTGTGTTTTACAACCCTGAAAAAGACTGGCAGTATTTTTGTGTTAATCTATCACCTACAGAAATATGCACTCTGAATAGATATATTAAAAAAAAAAAAAAAGTTATATGCAGTCCTTAGCACAACTTCGTTCTGATTTTGACTCCCAGCTTTTGGTGCTTTTTGTAGAGCAGCTAAATATTAATCATACAAATTCATAATAGTCATAATGTTCTGGAATCTCTGGTACTATTTTTGGTTGTAATAGTCGTCTTTAACCATACAGCATCCTCCAGCCAAAACCACACTGTAATAGGAGTGCTTATAATAAGGACACATAATGCCTCCATGTCAGCTCTGAACAACAGAGACAGGAAAAGTAGGATATTCTTTCAGAGCAGCTCTTTTAATACTGAATGTAAAATGAAGAGATAGGACTTTCACAGGAAAATTCTGCTGCTTCTAGTCCCACCCTGTAAGTCCCCATCAGATGGCAGAAATCCAAGCTGATATCGTCCCCCTTGGCATCTTCTGGCAGCAAGAGGAAGATTTGTTCCTATGAAGACCCCCTCCACCCCACACAGAGCTCTCCTCCAGCCCCTCGTCCTGCCATGTCCCCAATTTTTGCTCCATCAGCCAGCACGGAAAGCTTCAGTGACGGTGGCCACCTTTGTTCTGCTCCTTCTCTTTCTGAGCACTGGGAAGTGAAGAATTCATCCAGCAAGCCAGGCACTGAAAATCAGTGACTAGTTTACAACGAGGAATTACAATTTATAGGACTGTATGAACGTATTTGTACAGACGTATGTACTGTATTTGTTTCACCACCTGGACGGCTCTGGGCCTTTCAAACAAAACCAGAGCTCCCGTTTTTCAGCCAGCTCGGGGGGATAAAGGGGCAGCTCCTGCGGGAGCCGGCAGCCTGCAGAGGGGAAGGGGCGGCAGTCCCAGAAAAGTGCAGTAGATGGAGCCGGAGAGGCGCGGCAGAGCCCGCGCCTCACCTGAGGATACCTGCGAGATTTCCCCCTCAGCTAAAGCGGGTTAGAAAATATGCAATTTAGATTTATCAGTTCAGGAGGGAGATTCAGATAAAAACAGTCGAGCTGGTGAGATTATTAAATGCAGAACCCCATGCTGAGACGGTGCTCACCTTAGTACGCGTGCTGGTGAAGGGGAAATAGGGCACCGGCACCCCCTCAGCTGCACCCAGGCGGCCACAGGGGAGCAAGGTGATGGAAGGAGAGGGGGAAAGTCGCGGACAGAGACCTTCCTTCACCCAGGAACGTTTTCTGGGAGCTTGAGATGGCACCCTTGGGATGGGGACGGCAGCAACAGCGGGAATGGTGCGGGTTTGGATCCGAGTGGGAAGCACAGATCGGTATTTTCTGGTGCCAGCCCCCGCCTATCAACCCGGTAATGTCACAGAAAGGTGGTCTCGTGTATTTAATTTTATCAGGCGGAAGAACTCTGATATATGCTGCGCTCAGTTCAGCGCTCCCGTGCAGATTTACTCGGCGCTTTAGCATGCGTGCTGCCTCGCTGACAGAGATTAAAGGCTCTCCTTAGAGCCCCAGGTATTACGCTCAAATGTATAAATCAGGGCTTAATATATAATATTTGTCCATAAAAATACATCACAGTGGCATTCGTTTGACTATCTGCATATTAAATACCATTACAGAAAAGTCCGGAGCTTATTGAGGATTACTTTGCTACACCAGTAAAGTCTCCTGCCATCCTAAACAGGTTTCTTTCCTGCCAGAGCGTGGACGAGAGGCAAAGAGGAAGGGGCAGATTTTGCTACCACTGTTCGTGGCCCCACGCACGCCCCAGCCATGGAGAGCTGTGCCAGGAACACGCTCCCAGGCTGGCCCTAGTCTCTGGCTCACCGGCACTGGCTGGGCAGGGCAGGGATCACGGCGGAGGTGACACCGCAAGCCTCTAAAGGAGAAAATTGCATGATGTACCGCCACTCACGAGCACCCGCCAGAGAGCTGTTTAGAGTGAGATTACAGTCTCAGAGGAGACTCTCGTGCCTCTTGGTCACAGGGTTACTAAGATGATGCAGTTGTAACTTCTATGCGGGGGGTAGGAGGGATTTAAGCCATGGCCAGAAAGAAAAGCTGGATCAAACCTCCACAAACCCTCCTCAGATTAACCCAGATTCCAGAGTCCCCAGCTTTGAGGGACTTGAAATCAGCCAAATTGCTTCCTTTCCCTTGAATAGAAGACAAAAAATGCAAGGGAGATGGTAAAGTTTACACTTCAGCCACAAGTTTATGAGCAGCATTTTAGAATGAACAGAAACAAATCTCCCCAAAAAAGGAGTTTGTGCAGTACAGAGGTCTCGATCCTGGTCATGCCAATTCCATAACAGCACAGCTACACGGATTTCTCTGCATTTGCTGCTGACTTACAGAGACGCAAGGGAGAAAAAATCAGACCCAGTTGCAATCTTTTCTCCTTCATCCTCTTCATATTCAAGCTCTTTTTTTTTTTTTTTTTAATTTCTAAATTCCTATTATTAACACAGGAAAAAAAAAAAAAAAGAGTCCCTGGGATCCCTGGTGCATCCTTGGAGTGGCTGCAGCCTCATCATGGATGACTAGACAACCGCCACTGTGCCACATAATGAGGAGCACACATGCTGCACCGGGAGATACTAATGAGGGAGCTACAGCCCCCTTAGCCCTCTCCAGTAAATCCGTGTCTGCAAGCCATGTTTTATTTATCAGGCTTATTATGGCAGCACTAAGGAGCCATTTGAAAAGGGCCGCTGCTGTCCTGGGCACTGCACACTGCAGTGCCTGCTCAGACCAGCTTCCAGGGAAGATGGATGAGGCTGGCAAGAGATAGGGGAGAGGGATACTGCGCACACGCCATGCAAACAATCCGTGGCAGCATTTATCCCACCGGCTCCTTTAAGGAGGAAGAGGATTCAGCCAGTTTCAACCTCACAGCGCTAGCTAGCTGCTCCCAGGCCCTGGAAATACACAGTAACTGGCAAACAGATTGAAGCTGTGCATGTAATAATTTCCAGGAAAGCTGAGGAAGCAAGGACTTGACAGGCCTGGAGAGACACGGGTGCAAACTGCAGCCAGGTGACTCAGAGGGGCTTCACAGGAGCTCAGGTGCCTGAGACAGCCACCTACCTGCCCAGCACTGCTCCCTGATCCCACCGCCAGCAGAGCTCCCACTGGATCCCACACTTCTCACCACGCACATGAAGCACTGCTGCTCTGTGCCGGGATGTGAGGACGCGGAGCTCTTGTGCTGCTCCTGGCAGTGTGCAGTCTCACGCAGATTTGTGCGTGTGCCAGAGGGAAAGGGGATTTACCATCATCACTGCCTTCTCCAACATCCTCCTGACCCCTATGCACATCCTCACAGAGGTTTCTGTGCACTTTGGAGAATCACTCCACTTGCAGAGGATCAACAGAAAGAGGAGTAAAAGGCAGCTAAGTGAAAGATAGGAGAGAGATGAGTAAATCTTTGCAAAACTTACACTGCAGGTCTCAGCAGGGCTCAGACAAATTGGTCTGCATTCCTTTAATATATTAGATTTCTACTTACCCTGTTCATTAGCACGTTAAGCTACAAGGGCTGATTATATGAACCTCATGGAGAGGCATCAATTAAGATGATAAATTTACATACATTCCTTCTGGATGAGAAATGATGGGTTTCCTCGGTTCAGTGTTTGGTACAACTGGACTCGCTTTCAGAAAGAGAAAGAAGTGTTAAATGCGTGCATCTGTACTGCCTCCCAAAATGATGGGAGCAGTTCACAAGTTTGAGCAAGAATGTATGTCAAATAGGAATAGAAGGAAACAACTCGCAGTTTCCAAGGCTGAACTCTAATCTGCCATGTCACATTGACAACAGATTACGAGAGGAAGTGAAATTCCCAAGAGATGTTGCCCTTACAAGGCTGGCCCAAATGGTGCTCCCAGCCTGCAGAACGCAACACTAAATATTTGCACATATTTATCACTTCTTGCCCACACAAGATCTCATCTTATTTTGCAAACACTGTGCAGCAGAACAACTTCCTAGCCACCAAAGTGTAGCCATTTCTGGTCTGCAGCGTGCCAGTGGCACCTCTTTCGTGCCAGCACGTGTCTTGCAAAAACTGTGAACAAAGACGGTTTGTTATCCTGTTGCCACTGAACAGAGAAATTAGATAGGCCTCGCAAATGGTATGAAAACCCACGCAAGTTGACAGAATCATCAGTCTTTAGTTGAAAAACACTGCACAGCTGCTAATGTTGCCAGAGGAGACAGGCCAGTAGCAGCTCCGTTCCTATAGGTAACCTTTGTAGCACTGACCTCAGTGTTCCTGGGGCTAAAGACTGGTTTACAGCTATGTCAAACAGTTAATGCCATTAATAGCTCAGTAACAGGAACAGCTAAATAGTAACAGCTATAGTTCATCCCTGGTCTTCTTCAGGAAGAAGAAAGAAACAAGGATCTTGTCCAGAAAGGGCTGAACACCAGCAGCCCTCATTCATTTCAGAGAAAATTAAAGGTTTTTAGCTGATATAGTAACTTTTATGTGACTCCTGCTTTCTTGAATAGCAGAACCAAGTTTATTTGAGCAGAAAGGTGTTTTCACCCCCGCACTGCTGGGCTTGTACATCAGGAGTGCTCCATCCAGCTGAGGCACTGGATAAAGACTGCTGTTGCATGTTTTCGTGTTAGTCTCCTTATCCAGGACTGTGCTGGGCAAAGGTACACGTTTGCATCTTCTTGGACTGCCAGATAGTGAACATGCAACCTTCCTCATTGCTCAGGGCACGATAAGGGGTTTCCAGCTGATTCCCCTTCCAAGCCCTGCACGGCCACGATAACCAGATCATTCTGAAGAGGACACATTTCAAACAAATGCCACTTGCATATAAAAGTTTTTGCCTTAAATGGGATCACCCTTTCTTAAGAGGAGTGGAAAAAGTGCCATCTCTTTTTCTCTCATGTGTACAGCCATGTCAATTATATACCACTGGAATAAGGAATAGTCCTTATTCCAGTGCTCCTTTATTTTGTTCTAACCAAAGAGCAATCAAACCTACCCAGGCTTGTGTTCACGATATATATTATGTGTACCAGGGACATTTATGCTGCATACCAAATTTGATCAGAACATAAGGAAAAAAAAAATTAAAAAGCCAATTGCCTTATGCTGCTAAATTTGAATTAAGTATGATCTGTCTCAGGCTAACGGGTAAGGCACACACCTCACTAAAATAAGGAAACATTTAAAGCCAGGCTGGAAGCAGAATGTATGGCTATACCTTTTGGGAAACAAAGAAGATAGGTGTGGGTGAAAATTATTTAATGCCCAGGCCATAATTTATATAATATCATCACACTGAAGTCTCAGGTACTTCCCCCCTTTGCTGCTTCAAGCCGGGTTGTTCCTGCCAACTCTTCCTCCTCCCCAGCCAGTGTGTTGTAACCTCAGGTAAAGACTTCAATTTTAATTTGTTCAAATATTTAATTGTTTTAATTTGGAAAGTTGGACAATAAACCAATTCCCCTTGTTTCTAAAGATTTATTGCTTTTTCCAATTTATTGAATGTTCAGTGCAGGCTGTATTTCAATTAAAGGCTGCAAAACTGTTAATGGTCTATTAACGACACACTGCATCTATATAAAGACGCAAATATAAGTCGCGGCCAATTTTCTGGCCTAGTGAGATTATTTCTTTTTTTCCCCGTAGTGAATTATCTGCAAACGGCTCAGAATTTTATACCAGCCCGTATCTCTGGCTACTGCTTAACCGCAAGTCTCTGCAGCGCACGAGCTGCCCGCGGTCCCATCCCTCACACAGACGGTTCGTCACGCAGGGAACCGGCCTCCTGCCTTCGGGCCGGGGCCGGGGACCGCAGAGGCTGTGGGGAGCAGGGCGGGAGGCCGAGCCGCCGCTGCGGGCAGCATGCTGGGCCCCTCACGGGCCGGGCTGCTCGCGTGTGCCCATCCCCGGCGCTCGGCGGGGCGGGAGAGGCGCGGCCCGGGACTGCCCGCGCAGCC
>VWZW01006407.1:360707-425015 GCA_013397115.1 Edolisoma coerulescens | reverse complement strand
GGCTGGGGACCGCTTGAATTTTAATTTACCGGCGCGGTGCGGGGCTGCTGTACCCTCGGCCACCCCCGACGCCCGGTTCCCGGGAGGAATTGGGGGGGGAGTTCTGCGTTTTGCCTCGTTTTGTACGGAGGGGAGCGGCGGCAGCGAGCCCCGGCGGCTGCAGCAGGGCAGGAGGAGTGGAGGGTGAGAGAAGGGACGGGGAGGGGAAGGCTGAAGGAAGGATACGCGGTTGGGGNGCCCGCCCGGCCGCCAGCATGATGCAGATCTGCGACTCGTACAGCCAGAAGTACTCCCTCTTCAACGCCATGAACCGCTTCATCGGCGCCGTCAACAACATGGACCAGACGGTGATGGTGCCCAGCCTGCTGCGCGACGTGCCGCTGCTGCTGGAGGAGCTGGATGCGGCGGGCGCCGCGNCGTGTGCCCGCCCCGGGATGCTGCCCTGCCGCCCGGCGACCCCGGCGCCTACTTCTCCCGCAGGGACATGTACAGCCACTACATGCTGCTCAAGTCCATCCGCAACGACATCGAGTGGGGCGTGGTGCAGCCGCCGGCGGGCGAGGAGGCCGCCCGCAAGAAGGACAAGCTGGGCGGCGGGCCCGCCGAGGAGGGCGATGGGGAGGAGGACCTGGAGCAGCAGTTCCACTACCACCTCAGCGGACTCCACTCGGTCCTCTCCAAGCTCACCCGCAAGGCCAACGTCCTCACCAACAGATACAAGCAGGAGATCGGCGTCAGCAGCTGGGGGCAGTGAGCGCCGGGGGGGAGCGGGGCAAGGGGCTCCCGACCCGGCGGGAGCGGCGCGTCCCCGCCCGGTGCCGCCGCTGCTGCGGTGGCCGAGGGCAGCGCCCCGGGCCGAGGCTTCCGTGCGCGCTCCCAGGACTGCAGCAGGTTTTCTACCAACGCACAAGCGAGAGAAAGAGATGTAAATTAATCAATACTAGTTTATTAATTATTTTGACCCCCTCCGTGGTTTTTTTTCATTGTACGGTCCGGGGCGAGCGGTTGCTTTGCCCGCCCGGGCGGGGAGGCTGAACCCGTACGTGTACGAGGTGGTGGCGTTGCTGGCTGATAAGGAGGCTGCACTCAAGCCGATGAACATAACGAAACTAGCACAAAATTGCTTCTGTTACCCCGGAGGGAACCCATTGAGCTAAGGAGCATCCCTCTGTTGTGGGAGAGATGGCGGGTCCCACGGTTGTACATGTACCGGAGTTTATTTAAAACTTTTTTACTCAGATGTAGAGTATATTCTAAAATAAATGCAAATGTATTAACTAAGAGTGACCTAAACTTTTGGTATGATTTATCTTTCTTTAATTAAATGATATTTTTAACATCTGAAATTCTTCTGTTTTTCTTCTATGTTACATTCCGAGCTGCCTTACTAGGTACAGAAATCTGCATGTGCAAGAGAGGGGGTTTTGTGGCCTTTTTTTTTTCCCTTCAAAGGGAGCAATTAGGCAGTGGTGATAACTTGGCATATCTAAAATGTTTGAATGACCATATTAAACTTAACCATACATGGCCTGAGTTTTGGTAAGCTGTTCCCAGCTGCACAGTGCAGTTGCTCTGTGTGAGTGTTGGCTTGAAGGTCAGTGCCTCTTTAACAAAATCTGAGAAGATCGAGTCATGGTTACTCTGCAGGCAGCGATTCATGGAAGTTGGAGCAAAGCCTAGGAATGACTCTTGCTTTTCTTGGGAAGTATCTTAATGTACTGTGGGGACCTCTTTTCTCTCCCTCCGAATAGGTCTGGCAGACTTGCCTCCCCAGTCTCTTGCATTTCTTTCCTCTAATCCTTGGATACCAGGAATTAATCGGGTTTATGTTATCCAGATTGTATTGATTTCTTTCTCTCTACTTTTTTTCCATTTGCTGAAGTTGAGTATCTCGGAATTGGGTGTCCATATTGTGTTCTAATGTTAAATTCTGATATTAAAGTGCACTTACTGATTGTGATACAATATATAACAGAGGATAAATATTTAATAAATATGTAAGTCCTTACATAATGTAAGTTTTCTTCTCAGGCACTGAAATGCCAAGTCTGTAGACATTTTATACTGAGATTTCACATTGTATTATTGTCATCAAATTTAGGGCTTGTTTGGTGGTGTTGGTTTGGTTTTCTTAAAAATAGAAGAATTTTTCTCTCAACTTCAAGGATATTTTTGTTTAAATTCAAATATTCCCTGGGTCTTTATTTTTCACCCCAGCTGTTAGGACATTGTAGTAAAGCATGAGCACTCCAGATGTGGTACTAGTTGGCAGATGCTTGTGTAAGTTAAAATAATCAGCCTACATCTATGTTTGAAATACGTATTTTAGAAGGTTTTTCCCTTCTGGGGTAAACAAGAACTTTGTAAGGCTGGATAATTTTTAGGTTTGGCGATGCTTGTTCTTTTTGTAATGTTTTTAACTCCTCTTCCCCTCCCCTCTTGGGAAGATGCCAGGAAAAAAGTCAGGAACAAGGAGAGGGATTACCCTAGTTTCCAAACATGTCAGCTTGCCAGTCTTTCCACGGTCAGACTAACGCAATGCAAAAGATGTGCTGCCCTGTGCTGGATGGTAAAGTTTTGCTCTGAAGTCAAGGGTGAGAGGGAGAACCTGTTCTGCTGTGTGGCTCCCTTCTGGCCTTGCGCTCCATCAGCTGCAAACCACATTACAGCCTCTGCTGGGGAGCGCCGGCCAAACCTCAGACAAAAGCAGCTCATGCAGTTTCACCCGTGTGCCTTTTGATCTCCCAGTAACTTCTCCTGGTATGGATTTAGACAACGCTGTTTAAATGTTGCACAAGAGACAATGTGATGCTGATTTAGACTATGAGTAACATCACAAAAATAGTGTTACATTAGTGCAACACAGCCACGAGTATTGCATCCGTTCCCTTTGCATCCTAAAAAAAAAGGAGGAAAGTTTCGGTGGAAGAGCAGCTGAAATCTAGTGCTGTGGGGCAGCAAAGGTGGCATTTCCTTACAAGTAAAGCTTTGGGTAACAGGAGGAGGATTCTGTGACTCAAGGGTTTGCCTTGCCTCTCTCTGTGACTAAGCTGCAGTTGCTGAACTGCACGTGGCTCCCATGTGGGGCCCAGCCGCTGGGCTGGCAGCAGCCCTGATAATCCCGACTCAGCCATGCAAAACCTGCTGAGAGTCACACCAGCTGAAGAGACTTTGCCACCTCCCACCTGGGAGCTGCTTTAGAATTTCCCCTTCTCAAGGTCATGGGAGAGGATTTGAGGCTCTTGGGATCAAGAAAGTGATCTCTTAATGACAGCAAGGTGTGAAGACAACAACAGATAAAACCAGGGTTGTATTGCTCATGCAAAGGACAAGGGATGGGACTTTGCTGCTGGCTGTTGTGTAAAACAACTTGATCTAAAGGGTGGCCTGGTCAGGCAATTACATAAATGCTGACTCCTGGCATTGCAGTAAGCAAAGATGAGATTGCAGAGTTTTAATGCAGATTTTGTATGTTAGATGCTGAATTTGAAAAATTTCCATGAGCAGCGCTATATGTACAACAATTAGGTTTATTATTAAGGAATTATGTTTCCTTTTGAAGGACTGGATCACTTCAAGTCTCCCAATTGTATACAGAGTTCAGTAAATCTTTAGGCTGTTCTGGTAAAGTGATTCTGGTACTTGTAAGTGTTAATGACAAATTACATCAGTCTAATGTAAAAAGTACCTTTATGATCTCAAATACTTTGGGAAGTGACTTAATTTCTTAGCCACACACAGGCAAAAAGACAACTTGCCAAACTACCACATCTGTGCTCAAGCCAGGGGATATCCACATGCACTGTGAGAAGCAGTTGTCATTTTTAGCTCACTTAAGTGAAATAGACTCCATGTAGAGTAAGGTAGACATTAGAAGAGCAATAAATAATGAGATTCAGAACTGTTTGCACTAACAAATTGATTACAACAGAAGGTATCTTACAGCCAAGGAGCCTCAAGGACATTGCTCATGGCATGCATCAGTTAATACATAAAAGTGCACAGTATCTGTCATTACAGTTCATGAGTCACCTCTTGTTTTTGTGTTTACAACAGGAGGACAAATGAGGGGAGAGCCATGCTTTTCCCTCTCTCTTTCTCTCTCTCTCTCTCTCTTCATACAAAAATAAAGGCATTGGGGATGGGTGTGAGTTCCATAGGAAGAACAAGAATCATGGGCTGCTCAGTGCTTGGAGGAAGCAGATGAGGCTGAGTCAGGCTAGGCTGTCACCTTCCTACTTTCCCTCTGAAAGGTCTTCCTTGCAGAGGGTTCTAACTAGATCAAGATACGAGTGTTTTGTGGTTTGTGTCCTCCCCCCCTGCACAGGCCCGTGCACGAAGCCAACATGAGTCATCAGTAGATTGGCTTTGCTGAGAGATGCACTAATGTTAGTGGTCAGAGGGAAGGTTGTGTTAGGATCCTATTATCATGTACTTAAGCTCTGCACCCTGTTCTACCGGGGGAAAAAAAAAAAGAAAATAAATCGAAAGCATCTCCTTTCTGTGCCTTTGGATTTGGTACAGAGATAATCTCTGTGGAAAAGTCTGCAGCAATTTTCCCTCACTGACTTATTTCCCTGAAGTCTTGAGTATGGGAGGGGATTAAGTGGAAGTATTGCTTTTTATTATTCATAACTTTAAACTTTTAATATTTTTATTATTTGTATCTAAGTAACAGTGTGCTAGGTACCATATTCCAAAGAGCTCAGAGTTCATAGAAACAGCATTGGGTAGGAAGACACCTTAAAGATCGTGTATTTCCACCCCCCTTGCCATGGGCAGAGACACGTTCTGCTAGCTCAGGTTGCTCCATGCCCATCCACTCTGGCCTTGAACACTTCCAGGGATGGGACATCCACAACTTCTCTGGGCAACCTGTTCCAGTGCCTTGTCATGCTCACAGTAAAAAATTTCTTCCTAATATCTAATCTAAACCTACTTTCTTTCAGTTTGAACCCATTTCCCCCTNGCCCAGGACACATTTGGCTTTCTGGGCTGTGAGCACAAATTGCTGGATCATGTCAAGCTTTCCATCAAACAACATCCTCAAGCTGTTCTCCTCAGGGCTGCTCTCAACCTGTTCTCCACCCAGCCTGTGCCTGTCTGTGCTTGGGATTGCTCTGACCCACATGCAGGACCTTGTGCTTGACCTTGTTGAAATTCACAGTGTTCACACAGATNAGCACTGCAGGTGGGGTCTTGTGACAGCAGCGTAGAGTGGAAGAATCACGTCCCATGACCTGCATCTTGGGGTGCAGCCCAGGACACATTTGGCTTTCTGGGCTGTGAGCACAAATTGCTGGATCATGTCAAGCTTTCCATCAAACAACATCCTCAAGCTGTTCTCCTCAGGGCTGCTCTCAACCTGTTCTCCACCCAGCCTGTGCCTGTCTGTGCTTGGGATTGCTCTGACCCACATGCAGGACCTTGTGCTTGACCTTGTTGAAATTCACAGTGTTCACACAGATCCACCTCTCAAGCCTGTCCAGGTCCCTCTGGATGGCACCCCTTCCCTCCAGCGTGTGGACCACACCCACAGCTTGGTGTCATTGGCAAACTTGCTGAGCATGCCTCAGTCCCACTGTCCATGTCACCAACAAAGACGTTGAACAGTGCCAGTCCCAACACTGACACCCAAGGAGCACCACTGGNTTGGCTTTCTGGGCTGTGAGCACAAATTGCTGGATCATGTCAAGCTTTCCATCAAACAACATCCTCAAGCTGTTCTCCTCAGGGCTGCTCTCAACCTGTTCTCCACCCAGCCTGTGCCTGTCTGTGCTTGGGATTGCTCTGACCCACATGCAGGACCTTGTGCTTGACCTTGTTGAAATTCACAGTGTTCACACAGATCCACCTCTCAAGCCTGTCCAGGTCCCTCTGGATGGCACCCCTTCCCTCCAGCGTGTGGACCACACCCACAGCTTGGTGTCATTGGCAAACTTGCTGAGCATGCCTCAGTCCCACTGTCCATGTCACCAACAAAGACGATGAACAGCGCCAGTCCCAACACTGACACCCAAGGAGCACCACTGGTCACTGCTCTGCACTTGGACATCAAACCATTGACCACAACTCTATGAGTACAACCTACCAGCCAATTGTTTATCCATGGAGTTGTCCATCAAATCCATGTGTCTCCAGTTTAGAGACAAGGATGTTGTGTGGCACAGTGTCAAATGCTTTGCACAATTTCATGCACATGACCTCAGTTGCTTCCAAAGATCTTAAGTGGTCACACACACAGGGAAAAAAGAAAAGCACGATGGGTTATAACCTGCCATAAAATGTGAGGGAAGTGCAATCAAGGTGAGCATTGCAAAAGCATCTCCAGCTTTGCATGCATTTTTCTCGTTTTTGACATTGTCATCCCTAAACAAGCAGAAATACCTGAATGTGTTAGTTCTAATGTTACAAAATAATTTTTTTTCCAGACCACAGACTTGCATGACAAGTTTGGGTCAAAATTAGTTTTAAGGAATGAAGCTACAAACTCCTTTCCAAAAGGAAATTTGCAAATAGGGGTGCAGTAATTGTATACCTTTTTGTTGGTAGCCAACTGCCAGAATGGGCACTCTTTATAAAAAGTAATATTCCTTCCCTGTTCAAACATCCTTATTTGACCCGGAGTGATAGAATGAGGAAAACACCTTCCAGTTTTTGTGCTTTTGAATTTTGTTCTGGAAGGGATGGCACAGAAGAAGCTTGGAGAAGTTACAGAGAAAGCAGGTGCCTCTGTGTTAAATCACAAAACAGTGAATGAGCTTGCCCCAAATTCCTAAGGTCTGTCATAGCATCAGCTGTATCTTCTTACCCTGTATATCTACATACATCTGATTCTAATATGATTCTGTCTTTTTGTTCTGACCTGTTTTATCTTAGCAACTTTGGGGTAAAAACAGCAGGGTCAATATCCCACAGGCCCAGGCACACCACTATAGACACTTTAGCTGAGCCTTTTTAAGTGCATCTCCTTTTTCATGTATATTCGAACTGAGAAGATGGGCAGAATGCCTAAAGCTGAGATTCAGAGGACAGCACAGCAGCATGGCAGCCCCCTTGCTTTGGGATTGCTTTTTGGTCAGTGATGGATGTGCAGGAGCAGGGAGATGGATGCAAGGTGAACCATTCCTTCAGGGGTTTACTCCAGGTTGTACAGTATTTGGAAGGGAGAATGGCAGCAGGGAGTTTTCTCACCCCATAATCAATATGTGTCCTTCCCAATTCCTTTTCCCACATCTCTGAGAGTTTTCCTCCCTGAAATTCCTAGTAAACCAAGCTCATTTTGTCACCCAGACAGCTCTCAGTTTTGAACTGAACTGCAATTACTAATAATAGGAGTATTAGGTATTTCATGATATTTTATTGTGTGAATTGTGTAATTAAACTTGGCTTCTTTTATTAACCTGCCGTTTTTCATGTGGAGGCACTTTTCTTTTTAAAATGTTTTAGTAGTGATGGCTGGTCACCAATCCATACTTTGAGAAATACCAGTGTCTAAATAGCTGTTTTGAAGGCAGAGCCAACAATGCAGAAAGCTGGTTTCTGTTGCTAATGTGTGCAGTGCTCATCTTTTGACGTGCTCTAATAATTGCCGTTTGTATTAACTGTAGCATCACACACTGAGAGGAAAACACACCCTGTAGTGAGCCTGAACAGAGACAAGGAAAAGCAGGGGAGCTGGCAGATCATGGCCTTCACATTTCTGATGTTGGCTTTTGTGTTCAAGTTCACTGTGATGCAAAAAAAAAAAAAAAGCCTCATTTAAAGAAGTTGAGAAGTCTGGTTATAATGAAACAGCCAGTAAGTTTCTTTCAGCTTTCACTGGTATTGGTATATGGTATTTAGCAAAGACTAAAATAATTCCTCATCCAGGTGAATGCAGTCATGAAAGCCTTAATTTCAACAACCAAACTAAGAACACAATCAATATTTTTGAAGGGTTTTTTATTTTAAGACACAGCAGTGCCTATTTCTTCACTGGTTTAAGCTTAGGCAGTGCCAAGAGGGCTGGTCCTGTCCTGTCCCCTGACCTCCATCCCAGCGCCGTGAACTCTCCGGTTCTGTTGTGCTGGCACCAGCACTCATGCAGCAATGGAGTTACCAGACTTAGGCAGCTGATCCAGCTCAAAATTAGTAGAGAAAAAAAGCTTTCAGCTGTACTAATTCCCTCATTCGGCAGAAGGTGTAGCTGCATTAGCTGCGGGCTGGTGCTGGAGGAAGGGTTGGGAGTGCGCTGCCAGAAGGCTGAGTGGGACCTCCCCTCTTGGCAGCCACTTCCAAGTAGATTGGATTAAGCGTGTTGTGAAAGTGTCATCTGAGTCCCATCTTCAAAAGAGGCTTGTATGCTGATGAGTTTCAGTATCACTGAAACTGGCGGCTGCTCGGGGCTGACATCCCGGGCAGGACGAGCACTGATGCGCCGGCTCCTTGTGCCAGAGCCTGCAGTCCCTAAGGAGGCAGTGCCGGCTCCCCACGCCGCCAGCCTGGACGCCGGGACACTCAGCGAGGCGGCACGAACCGCCTGGGGCAAGCACTGGGGAGACTGAGGTCACACCTCACCCCTCTGGCTCTTGGCTGCCTCTGTCCCCTCGTGGTGGCCATGGCCAAGAAGAGATGGCCCACATGGAGTTTAAGAGCCATGGCCAAGAAGAGATGGCCCACACGGAGTTTAAGAGCCATGGCCAAGAAGAGATGTTCCCACACAGACTTAAAGAGTGAGACCCTCAGCTCCTTCAGGGCACAGCCACCAGTGCTGCAGCCATCCCACCTCCGCTGGTGTCCCAGCTTCCCAGAGAACACCTATGAGATTCCATGGGACAACGACGCTGAGTACACCATGGCAGTAATTTTGCTTGATATGAAAGGGTTTAATATTTTTTGATTGCATGTGAGGAAAAGAGGAACAGGCAACAGGAAGCCTGGTGTATCTTGTGTGCAGGCACTGACAGATGCCAGGCCTTGGTGCAGGGATGGGAGCCCAGGACTTGCCCTCCCTGGGAGCGCCCTGAGCACAAGGTCTGTCTTGCTCTCTAATTAAAGGATGCCGTGCAAAATAAGGCTGTGACCAGAAGACTGAGAGCCAGGAGAGCAGGTTGCTCCTGAAGTGACTTGAACCACTC
The DNA here is from genome assembly GCA_013397115.1 of Edolisoma coerulescens. Lineage (NCBI taxonomy): Eukaryota > Metazoa > Chordata > Aves > Passeriformes > Campephagidae > Edolisoma > Edolisoma coerulescens. The sequence goes on along the minus strand of VWZW01006407.1, from coordinate 415,896 downwards.
TTAAAAAAAACCTCGAGAGGTGAACTTGAAGCTACTTGGAGGATTGAAAATAAGGTCTCTGCTACCCCTCAAAGGTGCCAGTGGGTAAAAAGGCAGAGTATTTTGTGGGGTGCCCTTCTCAGCAGACATGCTGTGACACCACTACCAAGGCTAAAACCATTTCTTGTGGGAGCTGTGGTTTAGTGGAGTGCAGATTTAGGCACAGTTCTCTTCTCCGGCTCACCTCGCCTTCTGCAGGAGGTAGGATCTGACTGCAGTACAGGAACAACCAGACTTCTCTTGCCTCCACATCACTGTGCAAGGTAAAATTTTCCATTGCTGTTGCTGCAACCATCATGGAGGAAGAGCAAAGGAAGGCAGCTCCTCCCAGAAAATTTTGCCTAATTCTCTCCGTTGGGTAGGTAGCACTGCATGGCAATGTCTTTCCCAGCCAGCTTCCCTCTCATACCCAGCCCGTGGCACTGCAGTCTTGTCATGCCCTACTCTGACTCTCTGCCTCTGTTCCTCCCCTACTCTTAGAGCAGCCACCTGGAAAACACAGGAGGTTGCAGGCAGGAGCCTGTACCACCAGGAAAGAGCTAGGAGGGAGTTTGATTTTGCCAGAAGATGCTGCTTTTGTGAGAAGGAGAAGCAGAAAGGAATCCACTGCAATGGGAACAAGAGTGCTAATCCACAGTGTTCCTCCAACCTTTCTGCCCAGCTTTCCTTCATACAGAGAGTAGAAAGGTGTTCACTGTGCCCTCATCTGACCTGGAGTCACCACGTAGGATGAGGAAGATGCCTTGACGTCCACAGTGCCCTTTTGGTCTGCATGCATGTAATGACTTACCCAGACAATTCTGGAGAAGAGTTCCCATCAGAAACATGACTGAGGGCCCTGCCCCATGGCCTGAATCACAGAGTCACACAGGAGGAGGATGCTGATGACGTTGGTGGCGGTGGGAGCCGCCCTCTGCATCAAGGGCTGGGCTTTGGGGGCACCACATCAACTCCCTCCTCCTCCTCCCCTTACTCAGTTCTCAGGGCACATCTCCAGGTGCAGTGGCTTTCTCCGTGAAAGTCAGGTTCAGGAGAGACTGGCTGTCAGACTCTGAAGCACTCGCTGCTTTTGACTGTGTTTTGGACAGAATCCCCTTCCATCTGCATGGATGCAGCTATTGTTTGTATACATGATTTTAAGAAGGGATTTCCCTTCCTTCCTGCTCCTTTTAATATCATGTAGCAGCTAGAAGCAGGGAAAAGAGACTGGCACCATATGACCAACCAGCTGTCTGTGGACTGTCAGAGCATATTGAGGGGAACATGATGTGACTACCTTGGGTGCTTGATCGTTCAGTCTCTGTTGGCTAAGCTATACACTGTCGTCCTTCCACTCGGTTATCCTGAATGTCACTGGGTCAGTGCATGGTTTACAGGACAGTATTTTGAATTTTTTAAAAAAAGTGATCTGGTCCATGTCCAGTGCATGGGAAGAGTCCCTTCCTGGGAAAGCAGCATGACTCATGCTGGCAGGGCATCTACTGCCAAGTCATCCTTTCTGTTGCACAGCAATGTCTTCACTTTTCTAAATTGCCTTTAAAGGCAGAAGAGTGGGTCACCTTTGCTCCAGCTTCAAGGTAGCAAACATAAGTGTTTAGGAACAAGAATACCAAAGGACGTGAAGCAAAGCTAAGTATAGCTGCCTCACATTGACTAATGTTGGAGAGACGGTGAGTTTCTTTGACCTCAGTCCTCTCAGTTTTCTCTGCAGAGGAAACACAAACGCATTTTAAAGATCTCTTCCATTATTTGTGAGTTTCATGGATGTGTTAAGACAGGTAAGTATCCTTCAGTTTCCACTAGAAAATCAAGATGTTTTTACAGAGGGAAAGGAAAGGAAAGCACCCTGAGGTGCGCAGAGAACAAAAGGCATGATCTGTCACGGGTGCAATGCAGTGGGGAAAGGCAGTCTGGGGGCACTAGGGAAAAGATAATCTCTGCCACTTGAGGAATTTATCAGATAAAGGCTTTTCTGAGGATGCCTCCTAAACTGTGCTCTCTGACACAGCCAGTTGCCAGAACTGTTAGGCACAAGTTCTTCAGGTTGAAGTTTGATGTGGGGGGATTCCCCAAGAAATCGACCCAAAGAGGGAAGATGTTCTTTCAGGAAAGAGCGAAGAGACCTTTCATTATTAATCGGATTAAATGACTAACTTCTAGAAAGCCCCGCTTTCTCTGAACTGGCAGATCTGAGTTCCCTCAATGTACAGATGACAGCATTATACTCTGCACTTTGCCAGCAGACATACTGCCTTATTTACTCAGGAACATGCCGTGTTTTACTTGACAAGTGGTAAAAACATGGTCTGCTTTATTTCTCCTTAACATTCTAATTTTTAGGCTACTGAGGTACACTCCTATGCCTTCACCTATTCCAGGAGGATAGATTCTCATAAAAACTGTATGATGATTGTTATTGATTATGACCAATATTGGTTATTTTTGTCTGTCCCTTCTTCCTTCCCTCTTGCATTATTTATACTGCAATCCTCTTCCTTCTAGTGACAATCAACATCATTATCTCTCTTCATAAACTACACACTGCTGTTTCTCAGGTCTACTGACTTTTGCAAGCAAGCTTCCAGTTATTCTTTTGGGGTTGTGATTCATCCGAATGGACGTGGAATTATTGTCTTTTCCTTCTTGCAGCTATTTCCCTGCAGTTATGGAAGTCTGTGGAAAACCACACCACATTAATTCAGCGTTATGGACTGAGACTGGGGCATGAGCTGGTGTCATGTACCTGCTGCAAAGCCTCAGTATGGCAGAAAGAGCTGCTAATTACACTGCCTGGAGTAGAAAGTTTGAGTAATCGAGGAAGGGGAAATGGTGAGTAGCATATGAACAGGGATGTTCATCATTTCCATCTCAGCTCCTGCTATAGGAAAGGAGGAGAACTAAAACCTGCAGAAACCTAATTCTTATTGCAGGAACATCATGGCAAATGTGCATAATTTACTGCTGATGCACTTAAAGAACTGTGGTGTCTAGATAAGGCAAGTCAAGGCAGTTCTAACTTTCTAGCACAATTTATTTAACGTAGCATAGCTGATTTGAATTTTTGTGAATTAAGAAATTTTGAATTGAATTTTTTATGACCCTAGGTTTTTTCCCTTCTTTCTCCTTCTGCATATTCTCTTTCCTCCTCTCTCTTTCCTTTTCCTTCTCAGAGAAGCTGTTTGGCAGCTTGGGGTGGTTTTCCTGTCTGCATTTTTTGCATTTAGCCCCTGTGTTTTGGAGAAGTGCCTGCCTGCAGCAGCCTAGGCAGACTCCCAGGGCTGGAATCATGTTTTCTAAAACATGGATGTAAGTTTACTTCACCTTTGACCCTCTTCCACTGTGGAACTGAAGAAATCTCTGAAGAAATCTCAGAGCTAGGTTCAGTACTCTGCTCCCCATGTTGCTCTCAGCACCCTACCCTAAATTTTACTGCTTTTCCCAGGCAGATGTTTCACAGCCCAGGAAAACCTAGAAGGGGCTTTCATCTTCGCTTCCCATCTCCTCTTCTCTCACACACCTGAAAAGAGGGTAGGAGATGCTCATACCTCTCAACCCTTCTTGTTGATTTCTGTTTCCTTTCCCTCCTGGCCCCACAGAAAGAGGAGGTACTCCAGTAAACGTCTCTCACTATCTTCTCCTCCTGGTTTTGGGGACAGAAAGAAGCAGGATCCAGTCCTTTTTGTTATTGTCAGGGTTACTGAATCCCTGCCAGACCTGCTTGTATTTCTGTGATCTAGTTTGGGTGATGCACAAAGTTGCCCATTTCTGCTTTATTTCCCAGAATAGCACAGAAGTTTGAGAGAAGCAGTGGCTGTGAGAAAATTACTTTCCTGTGAACTAAGAGAAAGAAATAGCTGAGCTCATGATGGGTGGATCCTCCTTAACCCTACTGTCGAGATCAGCCTCCTAGAATAACTTCCCCAGGGAGTGATAATTTGTTTCAGTGAAATACAGATTTCAAGGAAGACCCTGATCACAAGGGAGAAGATCATGTATCAGGTAACGTGGGCTTCCTCTAATGTTCCCTTTTATTCCCATCTTCTACAGTCCTCTCTCCCATCCAGTTCTTTTTTTTTCCACACATCCTCTGCCAATCTCTTCTCCCCGGGGTCTGTTCCTGCTCCTTGTGGAGTTACATTTCAGTCCTTGCATGCATTTGGATGATATTACATCAGGCCTCATGTCGTGTTCTGGGGGAGAATGCAAGACAGTAAATCTCTCCTGTATTTAACAGGCTAATTATGATTTTGTGTAACCCACATCTCTGGCTTTGTGTTTCTCCAGAAGAGCTAGGGAGGGGCAGGGAAGTAAGAGGCAGAACTACTGAACAAAACCCCACACCAGCCTTTCTGGCATCGTTTGTGAAGGAAAGGGGAGAGAAAAAGAGAGAGATCCTAATCTTAATATGTATTAGGTGCTCCCATACAACAGTGGTGGGCGGGAGCTGAACTGCTCAGTAGCTGGCGAGATGGTAGATTAGGGAGATTGTTTGCTGTGAGATGGATAGATGGAAAAGAGCAGGAAAGACTAAAGGAGAGGCAGGAGCAGAAGGGTGTGAGGTAAGTAATGGAAAGAAAAGTTCGAGTAAGTTCCAGAGAAGCTGAAAATGGAAGCAGGAACTGGGATGAAGGGAAACAGACAGAGGATGCAGGGAAAAAAAAACAAACTGGGAAGATGAAAGCCGTGGGAGTTAATTCAGCTCCTATTAAAGCTGACAGCATTACTCTTTACAGACAGTAGGCCTGGCTCATAGGAAGATTTTGAAGTAGGACAGAAGGAGGAAAGGAGGACTGGTAGACAAAAGACAGACAAAAAGAGAGAGCAAGGAGAAAGAATACACCAAAATGGGAATAGAAAATAGTTGAAAATGAACACAGGGAAGCATGCTCTGTATATTGGAAGTATGCTGGCAAAGGGAAGGGAGATTGAAACCAGAGCAAAGAAAAATGCATGAGATCATTTTGTGATTTCAGATTTACATCCGAGGGGATATGAGAGTCCTGCCTGTGGAGCTGAGGCCTTGAGAAAAAAACTGTGGCAGATGTGAGGATGTGCAGGGCAGAATATAACTGCAAACTATAAAATGTATTACTTTATGCAGATAGTTTTCTCTTAAGCTGTGTGCCCCAGGAGTGGAGTGGGCTCAGAGAGAATGCTGGGGTTGGGTAGGGAAGATGAGAAATAGCAAGTTAAAAGAGCTAATGACCAAATGTTTTGTACAGATCCGTGTCTTGGTGTTGGTTTAACCCTGACATCTAAGGAAATGAAAGCTTCAGCTGAAGCTCTTCTTGAACCTGGGGCACCATGAGGTCTGTCTCCATGTTTTCTCTGGCACTGGGGTTCCCTGCCAACAAAGCATGACCTCATGCTTCAGTCTTCTCCCTGGGGAGAGCATGAATACCCAGCTGCCTGTTCCCACGAAACCTGCAGAAGCCAGGTGTCTCTGGCTGTGTCTGGACTGTGAAACCCCCAAGCCTCTACATTCCTGGGTCCCACAGATTTACTCTCACCCTGTAGGAGAGCAGAACACAGTCAAGTGTCAGCGCCCCAGTCCTTCCAGCCCCAGGCTCTGATTTCCAGAAGAGGGAAATGTGCACGTGGGGAATGTGACACGCTCCACCAGGTCCCCTGGCATGTGCCACCTCCAAAGTCGCTTAGCCCAGCAGCTAAGTGCAGCTGGAAATACCAACTCCTTTGTCAAACCTGGGTGAGCTGGACTGGTGGATTCAAAGTTTGGCAAGGGAGATCCAGGCATTTGTACATGCACCGAGTAAAATCTTGTGAGCTTTTTTTTCTTTTTCCCGGAAACCAGGCTTAAAGCAAGACTTTTAATCAGGCATCCTTTCCAGAAAGAAAAATCAGCAATGGGCTGCCTGTCAAGAGAGACCAAGCTCCCTGGGCCATATGGGCTGCTGGTCCCATGCCTGGGAGAAAGCAGGTCCCAAACCTCAGAGGACTTTATTGTACACAAGGGTTGGCTGCCTGAATGCCTCTGGGGCAGGCAGCGAGAGACCTGCCTGCTGCGAGGTTGGTGAGATCCCTGCAGTGTGTTTGGATGGGGGAAAACTTCCTCCAAAGTATGAGCAAGACCCATGCCTGGGATAGCCCGCTGGGTTTGCTCTGGTGCTTAAGAGTTGGACTCTTGTGTGTTCCTTCCAACTCAGAATATTCTGTGGTTCTGTGATTCTTCGTTCCCTCAGTACTAGAGCCCTACCCCCGCATGTGAACGCTTTGGCTCCCACTCACTGAAGTCAGACAAAGACTTCCACAGGGAAAACTCCTGCAGGGATGGGCCAGACCTGCTCAAACATCCACAGCTGGGCTGTCCATGCCAGAAATATCACCTCACCCCACGGACCAGCAATGCAGCTGGTGTCCCTGTGGACAGAAACCTGCTGTAATTGAGGGGGACATTTGTGCCGAGACAAGGTGCTTTTTCCATGTGCTCTGTCTTCTTGCCTATGCATTTTCGTGACATGAGCAGGGTCTGGTGAGATTATCTTATTTTTCTCCTCAGCATGATAGCAGGAATCGATGGGAGTGGTGTACAGAGCTTCACTGCCTGAGCTCCCTGTGCTCAGCCTGAAGCTTAAAGAACATCTCCAGCAGGAAAAGAGCATCCTAAACAAACAGGATCCCAAGCTTTCAGAAGCCTAGCAGGTTTATGGCAACACATTTTGAAGAAGAATAAGAAGCAGAATAAATATATATTCCATTACACGTGTTTGTTGTAAACTTGGTATGGTGCTGAGAGAGTTCAGTGTGTACAATTCATGGTTACAAACTTACCAAGGCAAATTCCTAAGCCTCCTCTTGTTGTAGTATTCCTTCCCACCCCATCAGACAGGTGTAACCCCTGAGAGTGGCAGAAAACTGCTACCCCAGATCTTCAGGGTTTGATCCCAGTCCTAGAGAGCAGGGAGTAGTATCCATAAAGTAGGATATTGGGAAATATCAGGTCTTTTTTAAAGTTGAGAATTAAAGATGTGTGGTGTTTTGGCCACAGCCATCTACAGTTTAAGACTCCTCAATATTTCTTTTCCTGGGCCATTGCAGCTGTGTATGCAGCACTAATTCCCCAAGGCTGGAGGTTTTGGGTTTTATTTTTCATTTTCAATCCTGGTGCATTTTGTTCGCTGTTCTTCAGTCTGTTTATTGATTCTCTGCTTTTTTCATGACTCTAAGTGCCTCTTACTTTGTACTCCTCCCTTTCCTCCCTCCCCCCAAAACATACCAGCCTGCATTCACTTAGGCTGAATCTCAATTTATTTACTGCCTTTTTAGAAGCATGTTTTTTTTCCTAAGGCTTGCTGAAAAAGAGCTGTCCATTAAGGTTCTTTTCCCACTGCAGAGAAGGCTTTGTCCTGTTTTCTCATGGTGTTTGTGGCAGATGTGAAACTGTTGAAGACAAAATGTACTTTTGAATTGTTCAGGCTGAAGCAAAGGAGAGCTGTGTGCAGGCAGATGGAGAAAGGGTCCCAGGGTACTTTTCAGCTGTGGGACAGGACATATCACTTTAGCAAATTGTTGCTAGCATCTGTTTTTGCATGGGGCAATTCTCTAGCCCCAAATAATCCCCTCTGAGTGCCAGGACTGGCTGTGCTGTTTGGCTGCTGATCTGTCACTTCCCAGCAATTGAAAAACTGCTACAAAGCAGCTATTGCAGAAGCGCCATTGCTGCGAGATGAATGAATATATTTAAGCTTTCTACATTATTGTCAAAAAAGTAAGGGACTAATGCATGAAATTTGCTCTGTGTTGATGCTCATGATAAGGAGTAAGAGAAACCTTTGCCAATATTTTACTCTCTTATCAAAAAAAATCAATAAAAGTGCTTCCTGGTAAATAGCATGTTTGACATGTGGCCTGTCAGTCGGGGCATTGGAAAGGCTGATAAATACCCAGTATCCATACTACAGTGCTTCCCTGGAAAACAAACAGCCCGGGGGAGAGAAGGGGCTGTGCAGCTCTGCAATGCGCTGTGCCTTTGTCCTCAGCACCGCCGAGGTGCTGCAAGTCTGGATGCACCGATCCTGCTCCTCCCCCTGTACCCCCTCTCTTCCCACTCTTCACATCAGCCAAGGGAACGCTGCTCAGCCCCCGCCAAACTCAGCGTGTACTGACCCACCAAGGGCTTTTCTGATGGCTAGTGCAGGCTCTTAGTGCAGGACTAATAAATAATCATTTATTCATGATCCTAAATGTGCTTTCAAGTCCAGGTAACACTGTTCAGCCAGCCTCCTTCAACCCCCTCCTCATCCCTTCCCGCATTTCCTCCAGAGTCCCGTGCTACTTGCCCTGCAGTCAGAACCAACCTGGAGGCACAGCTCTGATGGGAGGGTCCTCCTACACTCTCTTCACGCTTGCTTTATGCAGGTCCAGGTATGTTCAGCAATGCTTTACTCCTCTCCTGTAGTGCTCTGCAATGTGTCTTCTTCTTCCCTGCCGTTTTTGATTAAGGTATGCCGAAAAAAATAGAAGTGATTGGATTGCTCTCCCCTGATTATCCTCCTGCTAACATAATTCATTGTCATTTAGAACATAATTTGCTGCTAGGGACGTGATTAGCTTAGATTAAGACACCATTAAATAAACAAGGCTGGGTAAGAGTAAGATGGCTGCAGAAAAAGACAGAGTTGTTGTGCATCAGCTCACATCTTGTAATTAGTCGTGATTTAAAAAGAAATACCTGAACAATTCTTAAGGGCTGAGGGAAGTCCCAAAGCAGTCTAGCCACTATTTTAGAGTTAGTCTGAATGTGATCAGTGATCTTAAAAGCAGTAAGTATATAATGATGGACTGAGGAGTGCCTGTATACCTCCCACAGGATCTCCTCGAAGTCTTCCTCATCCTCCTTCCAGTGCAGCCCTCACTGGATGTGAACACCCAAATGCTCAGTTGAAGCCATGGTTCTTAGTCTTTGTACTACGTGTTCCATAAAATGTGAAGCTTTAGGGAAATTCAAGAATCATCCTTTTTGGAACCCTTCTCTAGAGTATGTGGAGGTCGAAGGGGAAATTTGTTGAATCTTCAACAATGCTACAAAGTCAAGAAAGCCATCGCCTCCACCCATGAGTTGAAGGATGAGTTCTGCTTCAAGAGCTTCTGGTATTCACATTTCTATTATATTCAGGTGGAATATTAAAATTCGCGTTTTCCCAGTGGCTGCAGAAATACCTTAGAACAGCCAGGCAAAGTTACCGTGGCTGTGAGCAGAATGCTGTTAACTAAACGTAGGAGCAGACCTCCACGTTGCACATCAAATGGGAGTTATAACACTTTCTACATGTCCTCAGTAAGACCTAAGGACAGATTTAGCTGGGAAGCAGAATGCATTACTGTAAAAACTAGTCTTTTATTTCTTCTCATCCTGAACCTCCCTGTGCCCAGCTCTGCCTCCCTTACAATAAAAAATGTGGTTTTGAATTGTTCAGAACAGGTACTTCCAAATAAAGCTGTCTGTGTAAAGAGTAATGTAAGTGGGCTCCCAAGCATTTATTCTGCAAGTTACCTGACCTGCTACCTTTTGTTTGCATTTATTTGACCGTTACATTTGACCCACAACTTCACTGAGAATAGAGTTCTTGAAATTGCAACTTGGCCCAAAACTCAGGAGCTGTATAAGAAAGTGTTTAAAAGCTATAGGTTTTGACAGTGGCCCACAAAAGGTGACAGCTAATCTTTCTTCATCATGTGTAGAAACTCAGAATTAGAAGCTTAAATATAGGATTGGCTGATTTACTCATGTAGTACAGTTAACAATGTGGATTAGCCTTTTTTTTGCCAATGCTTTTGTGGAGAAACAAAACAAACAGAGGAACTTTGTACTCTAATTTGTCTGAGTGTGTCTGAGCTAGAATGAAATTTGCTCAGTATATATTTTCCCAGTTAGAAAAGTTACGCTTTTAAAAAGCCTAAATGAACTCAGTGGTATCATTTGTTGACCCACCTGGAAGAGATGACCGGTCGAGGTCTGTTGACTTTCCCGGAATAGCTGGAGTAGGCTGGAGGGGGGACAGTGACCTGCAGGCCAAGGCTTTTGGTGGAATATAATCTTCCTGTGTTGACTCTTGTGTGACATTAGAGGTGAGACTGACATTCATTTACATTCTTTTGTTAAGTAAGCAGAGGGTTCTTGTGTTGCCTTAGCCCTGTGCAGCACAGCCATGGGTACTTTGGGTATGCAAGGAAATGAGAAGCATGGCCTCCATTCCTTGGAGGGACAAGGGGTGGAATGCTTGCTAGGAAACATTAAAAAAAGTATGTCCGGATCCCTCAAAACCTGATTTGAACAGGTGAAATTCCTCCCATCGATACAACTGCATCTACTTCCAACAACGGCCTAGGGAATTAAATCTTAAAGGGGAAAAAAAATGTAATAATGAAAAGCTTGAGAGGAAACTGTGCCTGGGCAGGATATGGTAGACATTTGGTGTGACCCTTCACATGCTTGCATTGCACAGGAGCCTTATGAAGGGACCCTAACAACCACAAATTGTAGCATTTTAGAGTACAAATCTATCCTAAAAAGGTCCTGGTTAACTTCAGCCTCAACTGTTTTGCTTCCCAAGTCTGCCCAAATTCGGCCAGCTGAATTTAACGATAGAATAAGTTGTTATGACTTCACTGCTCTTTCTCTAAACCAGATCCAGCTATGCTTTGGAAATGTGAGCTGTGCTGGCCTTTGCTTTATAAACAGGAGCATTCAGTGGATTCTAGCTGTAACAACTTGACTTTTGGGGGAGGCGAGCCAGAAATCATCCATCCTGATGGAAGGGCCAGGAGGATTTGCAGCATCTGAACAGTGGGAAGGGAGCACATCTCTGCATGCTGTGAGAAGCTGCAGGTCCACTGCGGTCCCTCCAGTGGCCTTGGTTACATTACAGGGAAACCTGCAGGCGAGCAGGGAGCCGTGGGGTGTGCCAGTCTGCTCCCAGCACCGAGAGTGTGGTAAATAGAGAGCAGACCTGACCCGGGTTTGGGTACACAGGGGAGCAGGATGTAGCTCTGTCCACACTCCAGCCAGTTCAAGGTCTCTGTCAGCTGGACTCAGCCTGTGTTTGGGATGTATCAGAGCTGGTTGTGTCCTTCCTGAGCCAGCAGCTCATTCAGGGCCAGCTCAGCTGTCCCTGGCAGTGCTGCTCTCTGCAGTGCAGACGCACTCTGAGCCCGGCACTGGCATTTTCAAACCACCACTTCTCCCAGAACAAAATTGTACCTTCCCACTTCCTGATGCTCCAGTCGGAGCTGTCTTCCTCTGTTTGCGACCTGTGGATCCCTCTGGCAGCAGGTAATTGTCATGCTGCAAATGAGAGAGGGAGAATGACCTCAAAGGCAAGCAGGCAGGCTCGCTGCTCAACTTGTTTCATACCTGCTAATGCCTTTCATCAACAGCAACAGAAAAAGCCCCGTAGATCGTGGGTTTGGGCAAAAGTCCATAATTTCTATATATTCCAGCACAGACTGCCAGGAGCTGGTATTTTCTCAGTATAAATTTTATTATAACACTGTGAGTTGATCTAATTTTCCTGCAGAGTTGTTCCTTAGAAGAGGGTGACTGTAGAGAGGAAAACCAGAAAGCTTTCCAGGACCTTGCTGTCTGAGACTCTGCTTTTTCACTCTTATTCCTGGGTGGGGAAGTCTCAGGTTTTTAGTGAGCCGAAGAGGTGGTGAAGTGTTTTACAGCAGCATTTACCCAGCCCAGAACTGAAACCCTGACTCAGCTCTGGACCTCTGTAGCTGCAGAAACCAAAATTTCAGATCCCACAGCCCCAGGAATTTCAGGAGAGTAATACCTGGATCTGAAATTAACCATCATAGTGTTGGCTCTTCTCACATTCAAAATCCTGTTATCTGATCTCAGTCCAGTGTACCTGTCAGTAGAGAGAGCCACCAGCCAGAAAGCTGCTAAGGGATGCACTTAAAATAGCTGAGCCACTAAAGGGTGGGAGGTGAACAGGGGTGGCTTTTTGAACCACTGCCCAGCCCTAAGGCCCCAGACTGCTGTTTCCAGTCCTCTACAGGACAAAGTCAACAAGAAAATTAACATCTCTGTCACCAGGAGAATAAGCTCATCCCTTTCTCGTGCACTCGAAACCAACTGAGGTCCATCAGGCAGCCAAGGTGAGAGGAATGAACTTCTGTGATTATTTGTTACTCGGTTTGATGCAAAGTCCTACAGAGGAGCTCAACAGCCCAGCGAAGGGCTCAGCTGCCGAGCTCCACCCAGCCTCAGCACTTCACATACACCTTGAGGGGTTGTTATTATCTCTCAGTATATGGAGAATGCTCCCCTCGATGTCTTTGCTCACAGAATTCAACCCTGCACACATCACCTCTCTACACCCCGTGGTAAATAAGTACAAGTTGCTTCTGTAACTTCTGAATTAAATCAGCTTCCTGGCCCATGCTGCATCACAGCTCAGGGCTCTCCTGGATATCTGGGTGGTACAGTGCATATTTTGGGATGTTTTGCATCTGCTATAGGCAGATCCCTTTTCTCAATGGAACTTTTTAAGACATTCCCCCCAGTGACATCATTCCCGCTCTGCTCCCACAGCGACAAAAGCGTATATTGATAGGCATGACATTTTCATTTAATGCTTTCATTGTTTCCAGAGGTTTATTTGGGTTGTTGTTGGAAGTCAGGAAACCAAGACAAAAGGCAAAGTATGTTAAGAAGGAGACTTGGCCTGTGTGCAAGTATGTGGTGAGGGAAAATCTCTGGGGCAATTTTTAAGGAATTTACTTTCCACAGGCTTCTCCACAGTGACAGATGACAGTGTCATCCAAGCCCCTGGAAGTGCCACCTCCTTCCTGCAGTTTGCTGCAGTCCAGTGCTTGGGTTTGGTGCACTGTGCAGGGATCTGGCATGGGGGATTTTAGACCTCTTGCTCTTCTTCCCTATTTGCCTGTTCAGATACTTTTTTTCCCTGAGAATTACCCACAGCACTTCCAGTGAGTTGTTGTCCAGAACGATGTGTTAGTTTATAGATAGATAAACGGACTGTTACGTATTTCATTAAATATTCCTTAAGAGTTGCTTTGTGTCTCAGGGAGTTTGCAGACATCCATATAGACCCCTCTTAAAAGTTAATTTGTCTGGCAGTCTGGACAAAACAATACTCCAAAGGTTAATAAGCATGAAATGAATGGCTTGGTAAACCCAGGCTAAATGATCATTTGGAGGAGGGAGCAGCTACTATTCTATTACATGCTGGTGCTGTTAAACCTCAGCAAATCTGCTATCTGAGTGAAGAAGAGCCCAGAAGAGAGGAGCCCTCTAGGTCTTGTCCCTCAACAGCCTCTCGCTTTGGTCTCACAAAATGCTTGAACTGCTTGACAGACCTGTGGGAGCTGCTGGGACTTGCTCTCAGAGGAGCCCTGTAAGGTTTTTAAAAAATCTTTTATTATTATTATTTATTTGGAAGTATTGCTGTTGTTGAGGGGTTTCTTAGGGTTTTTTTTTGTTGTTGATTGTTTGGGGGGTTTTGTTTGGGTTTTTTTGGTAGTGATGGTGGGTTTGGGGTTTTGTTTTTTTCCCTACAAATTAAGACCCAGTTAATTGAGATGTGACATGCAAGCACCATGAGGTCTTGCCAGTGCAATCTCCGGTGAGGAGGGGAGAGTGCAGAATATGATAGAACCTGTTCACCCAGGCTGGCCAGAAGCCAAGAGCCACTGGAGGTGCTGGGAAGACTACCAGAAGTCTTCCAGGGCTTTGCTTTGCCCTTTTCTTTAAATGTGGGAGGGTTCTCCTGTTTTATATCTTTGGTTGGGTTTTCTTTTCTTTTCTTTTTTGAAAAATGCATCTGAGCCACCCCCTGCCCTGCTGGTCCCAGCTGAGAAGGAAGCAGGTGAGTGCCTCCCCACGTGCCTGCTGCAGAGAAATCACCTGTTGCTGCTGAGGAGAGAGAGTGTGCAGGTGAGGCATTCATCCTTTATTGCAGGTGGTGATTAGAGCTGACTCTCTGCTCTGGGGCTCCTTCCACCCCCTGTCGGCTCCTGACACTGAGAAACTTGCCGAGCCTTTTCTGGCTCGCAGTGGCCACGCTTGGCTGACAGATTTTCAAGTACCAAACATCCCATTGCTGCCTGAACTCCTGCAGAGACCAGGGTGGTGACAACAGGGGTCATGTCCCGGTGACATAATCACCTGAAATCATATTTGTAACTTTCACTGCTTCTCCCTCCCCTGCAAGATCGACTCAGAAGTTAAATCAAACTTGTGGGTGTGTAGCATCCCCTGTGCTTTCCAAGGACCATCAAACCTGTGTCCATGTAGGTCCCCTGTGCTTTCCAAGGACCATTTACTCGGTCTGAGATGCTGTTGCAGAGGACGACTCATTTTTGCCAGTAGCCAGCACCAGACCCGTCAGCCTGTTGTTACCTGACTGTGTGGTGTTTATCAGGTGTGGATAGTGTTGTCCTGAGTGCAGCACACACCAGCATGGGGCCGAGGCTGGAGGAAGTGATATGTCAGAAAGTGGGAGAGAGGGCTGGTGTGAGAGGGGGAGATGGGAGGGGAAGACCTGGCAGCAAGGTGAGGTAAGGCTAGGTCAAGCCAGGGCCTTCCTTAAAATGGCCTTTGTCACCCGGCAGCAGCAATGATACCAGCCCTTTTTATTTTAGTTCGTCCATTGAATTACTTTCAGCAAACAGAAGTGAACCAAAACAACCCTGCCTTTTGCCCCGGGTTTGGCTCGGGGAGCTGGCTCCCCTCTGGCAAGTCTCCAGGAGGGCAGCTTGTGTCCGTGCCTGCACGTGTGCTCCAGTGCTCCTCACTGAGCCCTGGAGAGGCCTGTGGGTGTTTTAATCCTACATCTTGGCCCCAGAGAAAGCAGTTGTTCCTGTGCATCACCAGCTGCGGGGTGTGTCCATGCAGAGCAGCCTGTCTAAGGGGTGATGACCGAGGAGGGGGGCTGGGGCTCCTGTCCTGCCCTGCCACTCTGTAGCAGGTTAAAGGAGCCCACAAAGCTGTCCCATCTCCTGTCCTGGAGCTTTGGCCCCAGGAAGGTTCTTCAGGGCTTGCCAGTCCCAAGTCACAGCTCATGTCTGAGCCCCCAGGGCCTGAGAGCTGCACCTTGGCTGAGACCAGAGGTTTCTGGCTCTTGCCCAAGAGGAACCAGGTAATAACCCTAGGAAAGCTGGCACAGCAATTTCTTCTAAAATTGCAGTCCCCTGTGGAAGGCTGACAACTCAGGATCCTGCTTTTGATGAGGTCTGTTGCCAGCAGACCCAGGTGAGAGACCCTCCTCACGTCCCCTGTGCCTGCCAGCGGCTGAGGGGACAGGCCAGGGGACCTGCAAGCATCACTGGAGCCCCAGGGATTTAAATAAAACACGTCTAGACCTCTGAATTGACAGCTCTCTTCTCCTCCTGGCTCCTTTCATCTCAAGGAAAGGAAACCAATTTCCTTTGCAAAGTAATCTGAGCTCCAGGAGTTAAAAGTGCTGTTTAAAGGGCTCCGTGATGTTGCTGCACAAGGAGTTTGCAGGCTGGAGAAAGCTCTTTGCCTCAGTGTGTAAAACTAGGCTAATAATGTTTTTCTGCCTCACACAAGCTGGTGAGAGTTAATTAATTTTAAAAGCAGTTTGAAACCCAGTCACAACATAGGTGCTAAGTTTTATTTATTAACATTCCATATTCAAAATACAAGACTAATTACTTATGTGCATGGCAAAGAGTGCATTTCTGTGCTAGTAATTCAATTTTAATGGTTTAGGTGGTACTTGCATTGAGCTGTACTCAAAAGAAAATGTTTCTTGAGGTAAAAATTGTGCGTAGGTCTCTCATTAAGTGTTATCTTTATTATTCCGGTTTAAAATTATTTCATGCTGAATTTGTCAAGACCAAACATCTGGCTCTTGCTGTAGCAGACGGTGTTTCCTGAATTGCCAGTTCCCAGCCAGGAGGAAGGGGCTCAGGAGCAGTGCATGGGGGTGGAGGGATGGGATGGAACCACATTTGCTCCCCGTGGTTTTCCTGTCAGTGACAAGAAGGCAGAAGAGGTTTGTGCCTGCTGCAGAGAGGGATGTGGAGCCCACAGAGGCCTCTGAGCTGGGGATGTAGAGGTCTTCCCTATGCATTAATAAGGATGCAAGGAAAAACACTCACCAGAGGGCTTATCTCTCTGGGTATCACACGGTCTCTGCTGGTGCTTTATCCCCTCTACAGTTAGACCATATTTTGAGAGCTCTGACAAGTGCTTAGTTAACAAACAAAATAGTGGGATCTTGCAAACAATTATTTCTCTGTGCATGTCAATGGTTTAGAGAAGATACCCCAGTTGTACATGCTATGAGGCAGCAATTATCTCTTCCTACATGCTTGGATATAATTTAGAGTGGCCTGGCTCTAAGTGAAGCCCCTGGATGCCCTGGTAGTGAATATGTTCCATCTTCCACTCTAGAGAAAAAAAAAACAAAACAACCAAACTACATTTAAGAATATAAAAAAATATCCTTTGGAGTTTTTTCTCACTGCTGAGTCTGATGAAGATGGAGAGGATGCAGAAACGCCCTGGGAAGTCTAGCTATGGTGAAATTTTAGCAATAAGGAGATACAAATACACCCTCTAATGTATGTAAGAGATGTAAAAGAAGTCCTCTGCTCTAACTTATCTAGGAATTGCAGTAAACTCTGACACTTCCTAGAGCTTCAACCACATGCATTGCAAGGATTTCAACTAAAGATGGTAGACATGGGCAGCAAAAGTCATATTTGCTTGCCTCAGCTCTGAAAATTGTCCGAATTGCAGCTCAGTGAGGCTGTCACCAGGCTTAAGGAGGCTAAAATGTAAATGCATTGAAAGTACAATGGCCTCAGTTTGGGTGATTTTTTAAAGAGAAGGAAGTCACAGTGAAGAAAACTTGGTAATACACAAAGTTCAAAGTTGGTCTTTACATGAGAGCAAAAGAGCCATGTGAAGGGTGACTCAAAATTATAAGCAGAAATTGGAGAGGTGCCCACTGTGATAGTCTGAGCTGAGCTTAGAGATAAAGAAGGAAAGTTAAAAATTAACTTTTTAAGTTTTGCACGCTAAAAGATGTGTTGTATTTCCTTGCGATGCAGTGTAATGAGAAACAGAATTATTATTCAGTGATTTCATGTTTTTCTCAAAATATATGAACCTGACGCTTGTGTGTTGACTGTTTGCCACTGGATTTATGCCTGCCTCACCCAAGCTGGCCAGTGCTTTTCTGAGAAGTGCTGTTTGCCTCCAGATAAATTCATATTAATACTGGCTCTCCTTTAGCTATCCACAGGGTAAGGGGGGTAACGACAGGCAGATTCTCGCCATCCCAGATGAAAATAGGAATATTTTGCTGATGGTATCTATTCTACCCTTTCCCTCTAATTGAAGTCTCCCATGGGCTCAAGGTTATCACTGTCCAGTGCCCCCACCAGCCCCTCTCTCAGTTCCTTGGTGCCTGGGCTGGGATCGGGAATTTCCTTCCAAGGGACATACTAGACTCTTCTTTCTTAGGGGGTGATGTCCATTTTCCTTCTTGCAATTATGTTTTTTCCCTTTAACTCATGATTTTTGTAGACTTCCTTTCCACCTTGTATGCATGTTGTGAGCTGGAAAAGAAACCTTTAAATGGTTTGAAGCTGCTGCTGGCTGTAAAGTAACTGGAGCTGACAGTGGGCTTGCACAAGCACAGAGCTGTAAATCAGTTAAATGTATTGCACATAATTTCCTGGTGCCTGCTCTCCTTGGGAGCAGAGCCCTGCTGGGATGAATGTCATCAGAGCATGCAAGCTCCTGGATTTGATGCTCCTTTTGTTCACAGGGGGAATGGGGCTCGCCCCATTTGGTACATTCTGCCACAGGGTCACCTGCCACCTGACTGTCCTGTAGCCTTTCCCTCTTGCAGCCCTAAGGATCTTGTACTTCACCCCACAAAACGCCCAGTGATTTATTTTGGGTGTACAGAACAGGTGGGAACTCCCTCCTGAAGTGCTGCTGTCTTAAATGGGCGGACCCATGGGGAAAGAATCTCTCAGTGATTGAGGGCACAGTGCTTCTCTGCGTCCACTGGTAACTGAAGATACAGCTCTTTTTTTTCACCTTGGAACTGTCTGGAAGAGATTTTTATTGTATTAAGTTACATTAGTTATTAAGTAAAATTTCCACACCCTGGCTAATGCATGCAGATCAGCATTTGATAACTTAAAACACAAGGTAAGAACAAAAAAGAATTTCAGAAAAAAAATCTCAAAGCAGTTATTTTTTGAGGTTATCTGTCCATGCATTCATTGTAACTTCTGCTAAACCGCTGGAGTGCCAGCAGCTGCCTGCAGCAAGGGGTGGCACTGGTGACTGCCACCAGAGAAACAACCATTCCATTCCCAGTAGTGCTGGACTGGGAGCAGCGTGGCACCACTCGCTCTGGATCACGGGCACTTACCCTGCCGTGTTTCTCTGTAGATCCAGTCCCACCTGGTTCCAAGAGCTGCCAGCAGATCTGGTTACCTTCCTAAGCAAATACCTTTTTTTTATTATTTTTTTTCCCTTCTTTTTTTTTTTTCCCTGAACCCAGTGATATTATACAATTACAATGTATATTTATTTCCACTCTCGCTACTTCCTCTTGAAATTATGCAAGCTGTTTAAATCTCTCTGGCATTTTCATGGAAGGGTGGATTCTGCAGGGTGTGGGAGTGTGTGTAGCAGCTATATAATTTCCTGCCTCTGATTTCCCCTGGGGAAGGGGAACGAAACACCAGCACCATCTGCACATCTTGGGAGGCCCTAAGAACCTGGCACCCTGAAAGTCAGCTGAGGGGGATGCAGCACCCCAAAAGCTGGGCTGGGGGACCTCAAAAAGGAGCTAATTATTCTCTGTCCTTTTGAGCTACAGAACTGGGACTGCTTGACAGAGATTGCGACAGATTTGTGTCCTTGAGGAGTTGGGCATGGGAACAGCTGGGGCACGCGAGGCAGCAGGTAAAAGAAACACCTCTCCCGGGTCAGTGCTCGCTCTTTGTATCTGTACCAAAAGCCTGACTCTTCTGCAAACACTCATTTCACAAAACACCACAAACATTGTGTTAGAAAACGCCGAAGAAAGCCACAAAAATAATCTGGATGTAGATCTTGCACCTGCTGTGGAGTGACCCTGCCTGGTCAGTGCTGGGTAAGGAGGTGAGGGCGGGCGGGCATCCCTTTATTACCTCCTCGGTGGTCAAGTTGCATCAGCCCCCAGGCTGGCTGCCCTCAGCCTGCCTTTGCCTGCCTCGTGGGACAGCACTGCCCGTTCCTGCCTGCTAGCTGGCCTCCCCCAGAAAAAAACCTCATGAAAAGGACACTGATGGGATTTTTAATGAGACTCCAGCTCTTTCAACACTGATGTTGCGGGGAAGTTAAAGTGTAGCTTGCTTACACTAACTCCCTGCACAAAAACATTTCCCCTGTGGCAAAAAAAGCTTCCAAGTCTGGGCTCTTTAAGGCAGGCTCCAAAATCCCTTTGCATCCATGCATGTGCCCAGTGCATCCATGGAGAGCAGAACACTACTGGGGAGCTCCGCTGGCACTGAGCCCCACTGAGCCCTGGAGATTTCCATTGTTTCTGTCAGGCTGCTGAAAGCTCTGCTATGCTGGAAATGAAGTTTGCAGCGTGGAGTAAGTGGAGAAGAGGCAGGTCGAGGCACTTTCCTCCAAGCCCCCCACCTTTGGGTGCTCTGGACATAAAATTAGTAATCCTTGGTGGGTTCCCTCACATCCACCCCAGTTTTCTGTCATGGTTGCACAGATGAAAATAAGAAGTTTGCTGATGCTGGATTATTTTTTTCCCTCAAAAAAATGCTGATGAACCTCTACATATTTACATCTTCTGGGCATGCCAGGGGTTTGCAGCATAAGCAATCCAGGAGGATGGGTAGCACGGAGATCAGTACATACCCATGGCACAATTCACCCTGCATCTTCTTTTCTTCCTTCTCTGGAAATTCAGCTGCTGCCTTCAAAGTTTGTCATAACATTATCCAGGACAAATAGATACAAACAAATGATACTTTGGGTGCAAAAAAAGAAAATTAAAAAAAAATCCTAAATAGTTTAGGGAAGCAGCTTGGCAACTTTTTGAACTTTTTGAAGCTTTTTGAAGCTTTTCTTGACAGTGTGTGTGACTGGCCCAGACAAGTGGAGAGATCTTTTTGGTCCCTGTGCTTCCAGTGCCAAACACAGAATTGCTGCTGGTTCCAAGACACAGTAGGTGGATATGCTGGAAAGACGCCTGATGTTTGGGGAGCGTGAAGTGGATTTAGTGTGATTCAGTTCTTTCTCCTCTCTCAAACCTTTTGCATGAATAAAGCAAGTCTCTGTCTCAGCCTCCTCGCAAGTAAAAGGGCTGGGGAGGGAACAGGAGGAGAAAAGCCAGAAAAATGGGGCTAAAGAGAAGAGATCGCTCCTCCTCCCTGCCTAAGTCCTCTCCAGAAAGTTCTCCAGGATGTCCAAAGGTCCCTGCCATGACTGCTGCTGCACCTCCTTCTGCTGACTGGCAAACTCTTTTCTGTCCTTTTGCCAAGCCACATTTGGAGAAGAGAAGAGGAGCAGTGTGTCTTTTCCAACATCCCAACCCAGCAGGAGGCTGGGGGAAGAAGGGAAATTGCCACTTCTTGGTTTCTTTTAACACTCCCCCAGCATATCCTTGGCTGCCTGTTTGTGGCACCTCCAGGTTTTAGTTATACGTCATTATTATCTACAAAATATTTTAATATTCCAGGCTCAGATTTTTTAGAGTAAATACCATCCACCCCAGAACACACAACACTCACTGATGCATTGCACAGTTTTTGGTACAAGCGATTTCCATTTGGGCTCCCCTCACACTGCAGAGTTTTAAAACAGGTAAAACGGAACTGGACGTACTTCAGGTCACGTGTGTGCAGCCACGGTGTGAAGTGAGGTGTGCTCTGAATAACCCAGGATGTGATGTAATTCCATGAGGACCATGCTCCCAGTGCTCCTGCAAGGGGGTGCAGGCCCAGCGAGCCCCAGGAGCCTCAATCCACCAGTGTGGAGGTGGATT
Organism: Edolisoma coerulescens; assembly: GCA_013397115.1. NCBI lineage: Eukaryota > Metazoa > Chordata > Aves > Passeriformes > Campephagidae > Edolisoma > Edolisoma coerulescens. The sequence continues at coordinate 394,822 of VWZW01006407.1, read as the reverse complement.
GCAGTGGGATTTGCAGGAACTGCTGTGGGGTGATGTCGCTGTCGCACCGAGAAACGGATACAGAAAACGACACAGAGTCTAAGGCTCAGGGATAAAAGGAAGCACTTTAATAATTTTCCAAAGGCTTTTATATGTTAGTTCACAAAAGTGTGTTAAATGGCATAAGGTAACTGGTCTTTCAGCCATCTACCCCTTGAAGGGATTGGCCAAATTCTAAGACACCCATTTCTAAATATTTTCTAGTTAGAACCATAACAATACTGCAAAACAACCTGCAAGATAAAGGGATTAGTTTACAGAACCTTCTAACTGTTTTCAGCTAGTGTCTGTGAGAAACCAAAGACTTTCTCACAGACAGAGGCAGAAAGCTGGAAAATCTTTCTGCTACCCAGGTTTCAGCATCCACAGGGGGATGGGGCTGTTGGGGTCCAGGCTGGGCCCTGCCAGCTGCTGGGCACAGGCTGGCATTGTCACTCTCCTGCAAGTGCCCAGGGCAGAGGAATAGGCACAGCAGGCTGGGACCAAAGGTGCCTGAGGAAGCGAGACGTGCCCTGGAAGCGCCTGTTGGTCTGTAAAAGGTCGGTGAACGGCAGCACCATCTGACTGCCCTGTAGGTGTGTAAAGCTCTCATGTCTGAGTGCAGATGTCTCTAATTCCTGCTGTCCCTTGCACGACTGTGAGGAGTTTCTCCTTGTCTGCAGTGGGCTCGCCACGTGGGAGTTCTCCTCTCTGCCTCTGCAGAATGTGTTTCTTCCTCCAGCCAGCTTAACCCGCCTGGCTTTGGGTCTGTCAGGCTGCTGCCCACACCCAGCCCCCAAAGTACCTTTTGTGGGGAAGGGTCCCCCCCTGCCTGACATCCAGCACTGTCCCCTGGCTGATGGTTATCAGGTGAGAACAGGGATGGGTGCAATGCAGCTGATTCCCAGCCCACCTGGAGACAGCTCTAGGTGTCTTATCTTTAATGGTTAATCATTACACTTTATGTGCATCCCCCTGGCACGCACTTATTCCTTCTGGAAATGAGCTGAGTCTCCTGAGACTGACTGAGTAATGGTAGAAAGGAAAAAAACTCCAAGCAACTGAGTTGAGCATCTCTTGTGCACATGTGTGGTACACCTGTGTGATCAGACCTGGGGGATTTCTGCAGGTCCCAAGTCCCTGTGCTGCAGCAGGGCCAGGGAGGAGGCTGAGCACATCGGCCACTCAGAGCACCTGGAGCAGCTTTCCAGAGTGTGATTCCTTGGGCAGGGACTCATCGGGAAGGCACCACATCCTCCCTCCAAGGCTCAGAGATGCTGGGCAGATCCTCTGACCCTGATCTGTTTGGGGCAAGATGGAGTGAGTTTCAGGTCTCACTAGAGATGTTACTTTTAATCAGCCCATGTATTTAGGAAGGACAGAACTCTGTGTAGCAGCCATCACTGCCTGGCTTAGGGCCAGATGAAGAATAAGGAAAAAATCTTTTACAATGGGGATGGTAAAACTCTGGAACAGGTTGCCCAGAGAGATGGTGGATGCCCCATTCCTGGAAACATTCAGGGCTAGGTTGGGTGGGGCTCTGATCAACTTGATCTAGCTGGAGAGGCCCCTACTCACTGCAGGGAGTTGGACTAGATGGCCTTTAAACGCCCAGTTCAATCCAAACTGTTCTATGATTCAATGATTCTGTGATAGAGCTCCTGCTTGGGGTTCCCCAGCCTCCTCCTGCAAGATTTCACTGAGGAGAGAGCAAACCTGGGTCCTGCATGGTCCGTCCTCAGCTCCACGATGCAACAGCTGCTCCAGGCAATGTGCAAAGCTACTGAAAACATGCAAATGCCCATTTTTTGTTCAGCTTCTTTGAGAAGTCCTGCAAAATGGAGGAGGAAGGTGCTGGATCTGTGGATACCTGCTGGATACCTGGTAGTTGTGCTGCTGGGAGTTTGAGCTCCTGTTGGAGAGTTTTGAAGGAGACATCTCCAGCTCTAGGACAAATACGAGTTAACAGCAAAGGGGAAAAACAGTTGTTTCAGCCAAGATGAGAAGATTTAAAACATAGAAAACACCTGTGGGTTTGGGCACAGTACTACAAGACAAAAAACGTGGATGTAGGGATCACAGGAGAAGTCATTACATGGAAAATTGATAATATGGCATGAAACAGTCCCATGAATTCCCAGTCCCAAGCTCCCCAGTCTTCAGCTTGGTTTAATAATCACAGCTTAACTGTAAAGTAGGAAAAGGGCTTCTTCTTTGCACTATGGGTTGTTCTGTAGGACTCTGGAAATCATTTATGTTATATTTTCAAGATTATCTGGTCTATAAAGAGTTGTAAGATGTTTGAAGATGATCACATAGAAAGGATTTGTGAAGAATACTTGTTTTAAGGAAAAAGCTCAGTATAGCTAAAAACTTGGGAGGTAAGAACTTCAGACACTTCCAAACTTTTCTCCTTGCTAAAAGTAACGTCCTCTAGCTTGGGCCACAGCCTGAGAACTGGATCCAACACCTGCAACTGGTTTTAGTTGCTTTTCTCTTTTTTTTAGCTCTTTTTAGTGTTTTATGATGTGCTGGTGGATTCTGACCTACAGGCATAACTTTACTATGATGAGCCAAATACATTCAAAGTCATGTGTAATAAGCTAGTATGTAAAAGATACTGTCTTGATATTCTCATTTCTTGTTGAGGTGTGTCTCAGTTTGAGACAAATTAGGAGGAAATGTCCTAAAATCACCCCAAGACATTGTGTTATTTGGCATTCTGGTGGATTTGGTGCATAGTTGTACCTCTTTCCGTTCCATTTATTTATTTAATTATTGATTTTTAAACATTCTTAATACACAGTCATGAGATTTTCTGTTTCAGTTAGAAGCAAAGATCATTTCACAGGACCAAGGCAGAGTTAGTCTGCTGTTTGTGAGAATGCCAGTCAGAAAACTCATGTAATATCTTTTACAAAATGTGTATTTTCTTGACAAAAAATTATTTTAGAATCGTGTAAAATCTCCAAGGTAAGAGTTAAAGCAAATCTATTTAAAAGCAATGAGGAAAAAATAAGTGAAGTGATCAAAAGAAGGCTGAAATGTCCATAAACTCACGTATCTCCGGGAGCGTGTGCTTTAGCTGGCATACCAAGTGCCACAGAGCTTTTGATGAAAGCCTGAGATCTGGCTGTGTGACTGCTAACAAATTCAAAAGTGCCAAAACATGTTTTCAACCAGGAAAAGTTTTACCTTTAACTGAAACCATCAAAAGAGGAAAACAGTGACCCTGGCCATGCAGACTGTGGGCTGGGAACAGGAGAATCAGCCTGCTTGATGCATTTCCCTTTTCTGTGGTTCTAGTCACTCTTCTCCTGATGGACAGACAGAGAGGAAAGTCCTTGCAGAGGATGTCGTGGTGGTGGACCGTGTTCCAGAGCCCAGAGAAGCTCTCTGGAGAAGTCTGGCATTCTCCTGGTTGCAGGACTTGCCCTGGAATGTGGTGCTAAGTATCTGACCCAAAAGTGGGAGTGGGAAGTAAGTCCCTCTGAAGATCTTTTTGCCTTGGAAAGAGGGAAGATAATCCTTTTAAACAATGTCTTCTAAAGAAAGCCACCTGGTGCCCTGTTTTCTCTCCCTTCCCGAGTCCACCATGGCCCTGTGAAGCCGGGTGGGCACAGGGAGCAGGTGGAGCAGGCACATTTCTTGTGGGCAAGCCCTCTGTGAGAGCTGAGTCCTCAGCTGAGTCCTCAGCACCTGAGAGGTGTCCCCAGCCCTCTGCATGAGGCTGTACAACTGCAGAGGATGGTCACCTTCTCACAATGGAAGCATTTAAACTCCTGCAGTGGCAGCTTTTTGGGTGAATACCAGATGGATGACAGGTTGCCAATAAGACATGAAGGCTGGAGCTGGGGTGGGGAGAACTGTGTAGGAATTTTCCAGAGAGACTGTGTGCTGCTGATGAGTTTTATTCATGAGTTGGATTTTTAATCAACTTTGGTTTAACCAAATTAAAAGTGACTTCAAATCCAGTGAGAAAGGAGTGGGGAAAGCACAACAAAAAACCAAGGAAACAACACCCTTTATTACATATTGATAAAAGACAAAGCTTTGCCACTCACCTAGTATTAAGTGGTGTTACAAATGGTGAAATTCAGGTGTGAAATGCTTCAGATTTTGGACAAAGCCTTCTGCTGAAGTCAGCAAGGTAAGGGAGAAGAAGAGTGTGACAGCAGCTTCCCTACACCTGCAGTACCCCTGGCAGGTAAGGACAGGGGGATGTTGTGTGCCCTGGGTAAGAGGGTTGGGACTTGGAACAAGTGGCTTTTACTCCCCCTTCTCTGTTCAATGTGCTCCTTACTCCTGGACCATGTCAACAAACTTCTTTCTTCACTTTTCAATCAATGGGCTGAACTCCGTGGAGTGTTGGGATACCTAAAGCAGCTGGACAAAGTGGCTGAAATATGTTATCTACACAAAAAGTGCTCAGGTGTTTTCTAAGATAATAGAAGTGACTGGGGAAACTGGGTACCCAGAGCACTGAGGAATGATGACAAAATTAATGATGGCCATATGGAGAGCCAAATAGGAGCAAACCCCACTTTATTACCATTGGGAGTGCAGATATGGTGTTTCTGAGAGGGGGGGCTGTGGATGTTTCCAGAGATTCTCAGTAGAAATAAATGCTTTTGTGGTGAAACAAAAATTTCTGGGTGAAAGCAAAAATGCAAAAATAAATTCCCATACCTCTGTTGAGTATGAAGAAGGCTGAAGTGTGCTCCTGTGCAGAAGGCAAGCAGGAACATGAGTACTGTTAAGGTCAGGCTGTAAATCCACTGAAGTCAGGGGTTATTCACAGGCATTGCAGGGCTAACAGCACATCCTGTTGTAAAACTGAACTTTAGCTTTTACTCATTTCTCAGCAACGGTTCTGGATATTGGCCATTTCTCAATATCCTCTTAAGTATTTTGTCTTGGAATAGAAATCTGGAGATCATTTCCATGTATCTAAATATTTATCCTGAGACTTTTCAATGATTAATGTGCATTTAATCCCCTACCTATGTGACTGAACATGAAAATGCAAATATCTTAGTGACTAATTGCATCCTTGAAATCTGGTTTTCTTTTTTTCCTTTTTTGGTCCTATAACTATTTGAGTTTAGCTCTCCAAAGCAAAACTATGTTATCCTGGCATTCCCTCCCGGTCCTATCACCCCTTCCAGCTGAAGGAGTGCTCAGGCCCTCGGATGTGCACTGACCAAGAGCCAATCCCCCAGTGTGAAATATCCCCCACGAATGAGTCACTGGGTAGCGAGCTCAGCAGTGTTTGTTTTCCCTGCCCTGCACGATAAGGGATGACGTGTCCTGCAAATCCTGAGGCCTCTAATGCAATTTAAAGCTGTTCATAACAAAGAGCAGAGAACAATATCAAATTTCATTTGGGCGCACTAAAGGGAGAAGGTGCCATCTGCTCTTTATGTTGCTGTTAATGAATGTGCAGAAGAGACGGACCCAGTCTCGCGTGGCACCGCGCTGCCGCAGGAGCAGCAGCAAGACCAGTCCCCAAAGGGACTTTCTTGCAGCACAGCATCCAGGTATGGACACATCCCTGGTCTGGACCCCCAGGGAGGGGACTTGCTGCCAGTCAGACCCTGAGTTAGGACCTGCATTTGCCTCAGCGACAGGAAACAGCTTTAAAGTGGGAAGGGATGGAGGAGGAACCCATTAATGCAGCCAGACCTTCCCCGCAGGAACTAAAATGCTACAAACTTGGAGAGTGGCTGGAAGAGGCTCAGCCACGGCCAAGGGCTATGCACAAGCATTTGGGGCCAGAAAAAGAGCTCCTCTGCTCCTTGCAGTTAACACCACGTTCCCAATGATTTGCAGTTAACTCAGCTGGGAAAATGCATGGCAGAAGCTTCGGCGTGGGGTGTGTTGCGTCAACAGGAAACAAAGGAGTTGTACCTACCTCTTCTTGCCTGTGCAGGCAAGGGAAGAATGGTTGGCAAGGGTTTTGCAGCTGCAGAAATACCTTCGTGATTTTAGGAGCAAAGTCTTTTGTAAGACTGTGTTATAACAAAGGTTTGGACTGAGACCTTCCAGGAGAGATTAAGGGAAGGCACGGAATTACTGCATGACAAAGACTGAAAGCTTGTCAAGAAAGAGAGGTAAATCATGGAAGGAGGAGGACAGTGCCTTGACAGAAGGGACAAAGTAAAAAATCAAGATGCTGCAGGTAAGGGCTTGACACAAGGGGTCATGTGAAGTTCAAAGTCAGACTCCAGCAAAAAATGGCATGTGAAGAGGCACAGCCTGTGACAGCCAGCATAAACTAGCCCCTGTGTAGGTAAAGGCTGTGCAAAAATCTAATGCATTGCATTGCTGTGCAGAAGAATTGGCAAGAACCTGTGGACTATGCACAGCCTGGACAGAGAGAAAGGGAAATATGCTCCTGCCCCAAAGAAATCCTGCAGAGAAACAAAACCAGTGCAGGCTGGCAGGAGTGAACCGTCTGAAGACAGAGGAGTATCTGTGGACCCCAAGCTGGACACATGCAAGAGCAGTGCAGACAAACTGTGGTGGATGAGAAGTTCCCATTTCCAGTGACTGCAGGGAAAAATGCTCTCTGAGTTACAATGCTGTCATGCCTCTGCTCCCATCAGCAGGATGCCTTTATGCTGGGCCAGAGCAATGAAGGAGGGATCAGAGGGATGTCCTCCAAGGGATATAAGTGCTGTGAATCCAAAGAAGAGATAACTCATGCCGCAGGGCTTTGTAGGGCCTCCTGGCACATGGTGCTGACCAAGAGAAGTTCAGAATGTGAAGCAGAGTCCTTGGTTCTGGGTATTTTCTGAAGCACGGGGTATAACCCTTTTCCCTCTGCACATCAAAGCTCTGGCTTCAGGAAGAGGCTTGTCTCCCAGGATGACTCGTCAGCATCTTTGTGCTGTAATTAAACCTCCAAACAAAATGGAAGAGGGTCACCTCTGAGCAGCCCATTGCCATCCCTCACACTGACAGACCTGTCCTTTCCCCCCCAGCAATCGTGGGGTGTGTTTGTGGCAGCACCCTCTGCCCCTCACACCAGCCCTTCCCTCTCTGTCTTCCAGGCAACTGAATTGTTCTCACTGGTCTGACACGAGCAGCTTCCCATGAACACAGACTGTTTTTTCTTCAATACCAGCTTCCCAGAGATTTATTTTTTTTAATTTTTTTTCCCCCGACTGTTTGTTTACTAAAATGCTTACTCTAAAAATGTATGTCTCCTTAATTTATTGGTCCACTAGAGAAAACTGCATCCCCCCGAAAATGCTTTAATAAGGATCCAAGGCGAGGGATGATCAAATAAATGATAATTACAGTGTCAGAGAGGCATTCCCAGTTCCCCCATCCTCCTCAGATGTCAGTGTGCTGCAGTACCCAAGCAGGAGCAGGAAGAGGGTGTTGAAAGCCCACGTGATGCTCCTGATAGCCACACACCTGCAGCAGCTCTTCGCCGTCCTGCTGGACACAGGGAGGACTCCTTAGCACAACAGCTCTCCCAGCCTGTTGGTGACTAACACTTCATGAGTCAGAGTGCCAGGGGACTCAACAGCACGGTTTTTTAATTGGCTTTTTCTCGCTACCTCACGTGGGTTACCACCCCGTGTTGGTGGAAGATGAAAAGTTCATGGTCTCTGGACAGTGGGAGCCCAGTTAGGTTGTGAGCCAATGCAGAAAGGAGCCAGGTCACGGTTGCTAAGAGGGGTCTGAAGTTGAATATGCAGGCTGGGGGAGCTCGGGTGGGTTTTAAGGCAAGGGTCCCACGCCCCTGTGCAGCACATGCTCCACCTTGGGGAATGTCTGCACGCAAAGGGGAAGGGTTTTCCACTGGTGCTCCAGTATACATGGAAAAACCCTGCTTTCCTCTCAGTTCCTCTTTTGCCAAGGCCACAGTCTTCATAGGAATCACGTGTTGTCAGGGCTTTGCTAAGACCACAAACCTCTTTTACATAAGGCTTTACTCACAGACTTTTCCATAGCATATTATTTAGCTCCAAATGGCAATATTTGTACACTACAAACCTCAAAAAGTAACTCCAGAAATGATGGGTACATCCACAGCTGCAGGTTTGTCCTCACGTCCTGAGAAAGAGAAACATCATCTGCTCTGAGCTTTGCCCTTGTGCCCCACAGAGCACAGGGATTATCCCAGTGGTGATCAAGGGGTAGGCCCTCAGGCTGAGGTGCAATGGAGGCAACTCAAAAAGTCCCTCAGGATTCTCTTGGGAGTGGAGGGAAAGTGCAAAAGGTGTGTTGGGAGGCTGGGGAGAAGGCTTCTCTGAGGATTTACAGTGAAGCTGCTCCCAGAGACAGAGCTGGGACCCAGCTGGTGCATTGCAGGTAGAGAAGAGGATCCTTCCCCCATGCCTCACTCCCAGCAGCATGTCCTCACACAGTCCAGCTCTTCATGTGCCCACGCAGGGCCAAGGGGCTCCCAGGCACCAGCTGCCTCAACCTCCACCGCCCCCAGTCTCAGCCCTCCTGAGCCTTCTGGGTGGTAAGGTCTCCAGTGAAGTTCCTCCATAAATCCTCTCTCTGCCTTTGCCTTGTACTGTGAATCCAGCAGCTACTTAATATTTATAATATGGATGGTATTACACAGTGCATCAAAATATGCATATTATTTTATATCAACTCTAATGCTGCAAGTAGCATCAGCTCTTTCACCTGGCACCAAGTGCTGCTGGTGAGGAAAATACCAGGGTTTAACACACGTGGTTAAAACCTTTGTGGCACAGGGCTGATTTACAGTATGCTTCATGGGATGCTTTTTCAAAAAGGATTTAGTCCTTCTCAAGTGTTTCCATTGTTGAAAATGTCTGTGGGAATGGCACAGGCAGAGCCCACAGCACCGGCAGTGACCGGAACCCATCTCAATCACTCACTTCTGACAATCCATGTCTAAGGTACTGCATTTGTCCAAACCCAGGGGAAGGCATGGTCTCTGCTCCCTACTCCTCAGGTACCCTGAACCATCACAGTGTGATTAGGACACTCAGAATCACAGGAAGGGAGCAAAATGCTGTCGATGGAATTGCTAATGAGGACCTAAAGATGACATGGTGAATGATAGCAGATCAGTAATTACTTTTTCCCTGCAGTGACTTAGCAATTAGAAATGGAAGAAGAAAATCAGGGTGAAATCTGAGAGCTGTGCTGTTTGCAGTACCTGCTTTTGTTTATTTTTAACCCTCTCTTTTGTCCCTCTGATCCCTTCTGTGATGATTTTGCTCCCTCGCTCTGCGAAGTGCTGCATTATATTTGCAATGCCCTGTCACTCGCATCATGTCTGCAAGCTGTCTTCTTCAGGCAGGAGCTTATTTAGACAAGTTGTCAGGCTGAATGGGAAAAATCTTAAATCAATGTATTTCAGCATGCAATCATATTTAGGCTAATTTATCTGCTGCCCTGTACAGCCTGCCAGGTTAAAATGAGGTCTTTCAGGCATGGTGCCTCTGAAAGTCTCCTGATTAACAGAGCAATTTTTATTGGTAGGGCGACAACACGATTGTTTTATGGTAATTGTTATCATTTGGACCTGTGTATATGCAAATGGGGGAGATTAAAGTAGAGAAAATATAAAGATGATGAATATGCAGCACGTAGCCAAGGTGGCAGAGGGATAGAAATATTTTCCATGTTATGTTCTCCTCCGTGGCCAGGGCGGTGAAGGGCTGGCTGCTTTTCCAGGAAGAGGGACATCCCCATCCTACGGTGGCAGCCAGCAGGACACCTGCCTGCAGGGGACAGAACTGTGCCCACTCTCAGTGCCACACTTCTGTCTCTCTGTGCCCTGACACTGATCAAAGTGGGTGCCTCTCCTCCCCATCAAAGGGCTTTGGGGATGGAAAATAGATAAATGGACAAAAAAGATGAAGGAGTAGCACAAATCACATCAGTGCAAGACTTCTTGAGGTGGACCCACTAGTCCTAAGGGTACAAACCCTTTTGGGGTGGGTTTAAATGTATTTCAACTGTTCTTTTGCTGGCTTTCCTGCTCACTAATTCCTATCACTTTTATTTCTCTTGCCTGTTTTTAAGTGAAGCTTGGATGTGTGAAATACATTGTCTCTACAGGCATGGACCTTTCTAACCCTCACTGGCACAAAACCCCACAGCAAGGCTACCCCACCAGTAAATCTAACTCCTCACCTGGGAAGAGCTACCTCTACAAATAAAGAGTACTCCAGCCTCTATCCCTTCAGCTCTGCTGCCCCTGAAATGGAAAGTAAAACCCCTGTGGGGAAGGTCTGGGCCGTCAGTGCCAGACTTTCTTGAGGAAACCAGCAGCAGGTCAGGAGTGTGCAGATGCTCACTGAGCCTGGATCTGCCCACTAAGAGCTGGACTGAGCTCAGCAACTCACTTCAGATAAATCACTGAGCATGAGATCATACCCTTTTTTTTCCCTTTTTTACATTACATTATTGAGGCTTATGGCAAGGGGAGCAGGACAGCAAATTTTGTCTCTATTAAAGACATGTCAGGCTTTTTCTGGTTTTTAATATATTTTAGTATCCATGTGGGAGAGCATCTCTGGCTGTTCCCTGCAGTTGCAGCTGCACAGCCGGAGCCACTGCAGCCTCCCTTTTCCTCCATCTGCTGTAAATGAGGAGACCAGTGCAGCCCCTCCATTCTTCTGCATGTGCCACCATCCTCAGCTGTGTATTTGTGCCTTGCAAGCCTTAGCCACTCCTTCTCACTGCATCTCTCAGCTGCCAGTAGCCGCTGTTCTCCTGTTCCACCTCTCTCAGGAATGCTGCTGGAGTATGCACTGACTCTGCCTCGCCCAAAGTCCCTGAAGAAGAGTAATGGCCAGCAAGAATCTGTGCACAGCAAGGGTCATGCCCAAGCTCATAATGCATCCGTGGATGGGACCTCACTTTTGCAAAGGAACACAAATGGTTTCTCAAGTTTGGTGACATTTGTGCCAGGGCAGATCAGGCATGCAGTGCTCCCGTGTCAGAGATGCTCCATCTTCCACCAAGCATTGCTCAGGATTCTGGTCCTGTCCTCGAGGCCAGGAGGGCACATGGGGAGATTGCACTGGTTTTAGCTGGGACAGAGTTAATTTTCTTCACAGTGGCTTGCATGGGGCTATGTTTTGGGTTTGTGCTAAAACCGGTGTTGATAATTCCTGTATGTTTTAGTTGTTGGCTTACACAGAGCCAAGGCCTTTTCTGCCCCTCAGGAGGCTGGGGGTGCACAGGGAGTTGGGAGGGGACACAGCTGGGACAGCTGACCCCAGCTGACCACAGGGATATCCCAAAGCATATAGAGCTGGGGGAAGAAGAAGGAAGCGAGGGACATTCAGAGTGATGGTGTTTGTCTTCCCAAATCATCATTACATATGATGGAATCCTGCTGTCCTGGAGATGGCTGAGTACCTGCCTGCCCATGGGAAGCAGTGAATGAATTCCTTGTTTGCTTGTGTGAGTGATGCTTTACCTGTTAAACTGTCTGTATGTCAACCCACGAATATTCTCAGCTTTACTCTTCTGATTCTCTTCCCCACCCATCCCACCTGGAGAGAGTGATCAAGAGGCTGTGTGGGCTTAGCTACCACTTGGGGTTAAACCACAACATGCACATTTTCTTTAAAAGCTTAATTTCCTTAGCTGTCCAAGAAGAGAGCCAGTGCCTACAACAGCAGAAGTTTGTTGTGAGTGGGAAAAGCTGAATACTTGAAGACACATTTCTCTCTGCTCTGCTGTCCTGTTTCATTCCTCCTTTTCTCTGTTTCTGAATGCAACCCAAACCTCGCCTTGAAAACCCAATACACCAAAGTACAAAATCCTGGCTTGGATCAGCAATTGTGTGACCAGCAGGACCAGGGCAGTGACCATCCCTCTGCACTCAGCACTGGTGAGGCCACACCTCCAATCCTGGGTTCAGCTTTGGGCCTCTCACTACGAGAAGGACATTGAGGGGCAGGAATGTGTCCAGAGAAGGGCAACGGAGCTGGGGAAGGGTCTGGAGCACAAATCCTATGAGGAGAGGCTGAGGGAGCTGGGGATGTTTAGCCTGGAGAAAAGGAGGCGCAGGGGTGACCTTATGGCTCTCTACAACTCCCTGAAAGGAGGGTGCAGACAGGTGAGGGTTGGACTCTTCTCCCAAGTAGCAAGTGATAGGACAAGAGGAAATGGCCTCAAGTTGTGCCAGGGAATGGTTCAATTGGGTACTAGGAAAGATTTCTTCATGGAAAGGGTTATCAAGCACTGGAACAGGCTGTCCAGGGGAGTGGCTGACTCCCCACTCCTGGAGGTCTTTAAAAGATGTGTAGATGTGGCACTTAGGGACACAGTTTTGTGGTGGACTTGGAAGTGCTGGGATAACTGCTGTGCTCAGTGATCTTAAAGGTCTTTTCCAACATAAATTATTCTATGATTCTATATTTATTCTATATTTACCAGTACTTCCTTATGAGCCTCTGTTGTTCTATGACATTTGATTCACCATGACAGAGAGACTGTTTGGTTTGGCTTCGTGTGCAGCCACTGTGTGGGTCTTGGACACAACCACAGACCTGATCGAGGATATTCTCTCACTACTCTCGTCCCTCACACTCCAGCTGGCAGCACAGAGACTGAAAATCTCAAAAGTATCTCCACTAACTGGAAAGGATAATAAAAGTGTTTCCTCATTGAGGACTAACCTCTGATCCTCTTCCATTCACCATCACAGAGCCTTTCCTTGCAGGGCTCACTCCATATCAGCTGAGATGTGCAGTTTCATCACTTCTACTGCTTTCATCAGTGTTTTCCCCAAGAAGTCATCCTGATAAAGCCACAGGCCCGTTCCAGCACGTTCTTCTCTTTGAGGAGCATTGGCCAAGCGCTGTGCATAAGGAACTTTCACTCATGAGTTACACAGACCTGAAGACAGGTCTCAGAGCTATCCCTTCCCTGTGTCACTGGCAGACATCTGTGTCAGGGATGAGGCAGCAGTCAGGCTCAGCTTTGTCCCAGCAAGGAGCTTACTGCAGCTCGCAGCCCAGAAAGATTTGATTTTTTTTTTAAAGCTGAAAGTCAAATTGCTGGAACAAAATCCTACTATTTCAAGAGAAAAATCCGTTCAGCTGGAGCTGGGCTGCAGAAGAGGACGGATATCTCATTTTGTGTAAGACACCAGCAAGTAATCTGATGCTTTTCTATGACTAACACAATAGGTCATATTTGAGTGGTCGATGGAGAGATGAGAGGCTTCATATTCTATTACCAAATCCCTGAGCCATCTGGTTCCTCATGGCTTCTTTCAAAACAAAGGGAATAAAACTTCCAAATTGTGCAATGCAAACTGACATCCTCTCTTAGACGGAAGATGCCCATTGCTTCACATCAGCAAATGAGATCAATGCCTCCAACAATTATAGTTTCAGGTATTTCTGCCCATGCACTTAATGGCAAATATATCCTCCTCGTTGCTCAAGCTGGCTTAGTCCATCACTGGCAACCACAGCTTGGAAAGTGGAGGGCAGTGGCTGTTGCCACAGTGAGTGTTTGTTTCCAGTGGGGCAGGGGAGGTTTGGTGGTGAAAACCTGGCAGGAGCATGGGGCTTGGCAGGGGGCTGTGGGCTGTGCCACCTGTCCCCGGTGTGGTGACAGCAGCTGGCTGTGCTGGGGTGAGCAGTGCACTGGGGGGCATGTCCTTGTCCTCATCCCTGTCCCCAGGGGTGGCAGCTGCCAGCTGGGCTCTGCCACCAGGGCCAGGTGCTTCCTCATGACCCACGGTAGCTGGAGCTGTAGGCGAGGAACGAGAGCCTTTCCTATGCCACATCCTTTTTCTCTGATTATGCTTTGACACGAGGAGCTTGTGCAGTGTGTCCTTTGCTCATGGCTTGGCTTCTGCCACAGCTTGGCACCTTTTGGGGAGGATTCCTCAGAAATGCTCCTATGCTCACAGAGGCTCACCTGCTCAAGGAGAGGTGCCTCGTGCTAGCCCAAACCCTGGGTTGGGTGAAATGCAAAGCGCAGACAGAAAACCCCAAAGAAATAAAGTGTTTTTAAGGAGGAGCTGCCACCTTTGCTTCCTGAGGCCAAGCCCCCAGCACAGCCATGAGATGCCATCACAGCCTGGGTAGGTCAGCCATGCTGGTGCCTTTTGAATTACAGATCTGAGCACAGCATCTATGGCAGTGAGAGCCATGGGGGCTCTCAGCAGCCAAGACAAAAGTCTGTGGTCAGCAAAGCCCATTCCATGCTCACCAAACTGGTAAATTTGCCTGAGCTGGCTTGCTTAAGTGATAGCTCAGTAATGGTTATTATTTGTGGTCGCAGTGCAAACCTGCCCCAGGGAAACCCAAGCCAGAAGTTTTTCCATCCACACTTTCACTGTTGGGAAGCATTCCATGATGTGGGTTTGCTTGTTGTCTAGCAAAGGCCCTGAGCCCCCTCCCCACACTGCAGCCTCTGCTCCAGGTACTCCTGGGCCACAGCAAGATGCGTGCAGAGCTGGTGACATGTTCTGCCTTTGGTCCTACGTGTCCTTCTAATTTGAATTAAACCCATACACAAATGAAAGGACACAAAACGCATATATTTATCATTCTGCATTTATCACTTGTATAGTTTAGCCAAGAACATCACAACACTGTTTGTGAGATGCTATCAGGGATTACATATCCAAAAAGTACGGTGTATTACCAGCCATACGGTGTATTATCATACCATTATGTATAATTATACATGTTTATGGCTACCCCAGCACAGGCCAGCGTAGTTCTTGGTTACATTTGTGATACGCTGCTCGTTGCATCACGTTCGCAAATGCTCTGCTACCTCTAATTATGTACATTTATAGATGTACGCTGTACTTAGTGCACACTGTCATGTTTGCACCATCAATCAGAGTCATCCTGTTGATAGGCCAGCTGATATTTATTTGCTTAATGTCTTCTGGTTCTTTAAACATCTGTCTTTTAAGTGGTGAGTGCTTTACAGTGGATTCATCCAGCAGTTAGACCTGACTTACACAACTGATGAAGCCAGTTGGTGAAACCCTGGTTTCCCTACCAGCTGATGGCCAAGAACCTGGCAGTTTCACAGGGGCCAGGGTTTCACCACCTGTGGCTGGGTTACACACCAGCTTCTTTAGGAAGAGCACTGACTTTGGTAGGGTTTGGGATTGCTGCAGACCTGCACTCAGCTCTCAAGTGAAAGGCTGGATGATGGGCTACAACACCACCCAAAATCTGGGCTGCCAGCTGTAGCTCCTCTCTATTGCTTGCTCAGGGGTAAGAATTCTTGGGTCTGCAAGAAGCATTGGTCTGCTCTGCTCCTTTGGTGCTTTTCCTAATGTCTATTGAATTGCTCCTCCCTTTGTACTGTATAATTTAGGTCTGGTTGAGTACAGAGTATTTTATTTATTTATGTATTCAAATTTTTAAAATGTGTCTCTAGGCATCTTAGCAGTACACTGGGCGCCTACCACATAAATTAAAAATAACAGCATAAACTTAGACAAAGGACCTTCCATAAATAATTCCTCCTCAGCTCACACCCTTAGCAATAGCCTTAGCTTGGAACAGGGAAATAGATGGGCTTTACAGCCTGTTGGGAAGGTTAATAAATCTGGGCGCTGATGGACCAAAGGGGAAAATGAGTTTCAAAATTGAAGCCCATCCTCTCCATGCCCTTTGTGGAGACTCCTTGCCTTGAACTCTTCACCTATCCTAGTCCTTAGTGGGAGATCAGATCCTGCTGGAAAACTCAGGGCTAGAAACAAAACTGTCAGGGAGATCTCACACTGCTACCATGATGCAAATTAGCTGACCACATTCTGATCACATAAAAAGTTATTTTTAAATAATTTTTGTCCACAGCTTCAAAAACTATTTAATTTAGCACTACATTTAGGTATCCAGTCTAAGCCATATTGGATATAGGTAGATAATCAGAAGATGTCTCTTCACCCTTTTCTAAAGATCAGGTATCAGATTGAGCACTGAAATCACTGGTTAGTTTTGAAAAGGTAAATCTGTGTGTGGAAGTGTACAGGGGAAAACATCCTCTTTAGAAGTAATTTGCTGAAAACAGTTTTCGCATTTTGTTCCTGCCTGTGGCAATTTATGAAACACAAATGAGATATTGTACCCGTAGCAATGCTGAAATAAATCACTCTAAAAACAGAACTGAAATTTTATTTCATTACTAAAGTAAATATAAAAGTGCTTTAGCGCAGTTTCAAATTAGATTGGGGTTTGGTCAAGCTTGTTATAAATCCGATGATTGTAAAGCAAACGGCTGGAGATGGCTCTCAGAAGAGCAGCACTGCAAACACAGCTAATGGGATGCTGTGAGGTGCAGAGCAACAGTGTGGATTCTGTGCCTGCACTACAGGAACCAAAGGCAGGGATGCAGCATGCTGCGGCCAGGTCTGCTGTCCAGTTCCTAGAAGGATGCTGAGAAAATAGAGAGGGGGACAGAATATACGCCCAAAACTGTCTCACAGCCTGGACAAAATGCCTTCCTCTGAGTATGTGGAGGGGAGAGGCAGCTGAGCTCAACTCAAGGTCCTACAGCCCAGCTGTAAATGGTGCTGGAAGACCATGGAGAAGGGCACAGCACAGGAGAGAAACACCTGCAGGAGGTGGAGTCCTCTCTGATGGTAAAGGCCACGTGGTGAGACACAAGGTGGTGGCTCTGCCTTCTTGAGAGCAGGGGTGACCCTCAGCTCTGGTAGTCTCATACCCAGGGATCACTGATCATACAGACGCACTCGTGCCAGGAGATGTTTGGTACCACGGGTTCTTCCTAAGGACCAAAAGCATGTGATAACATCAACCAGCTGCTGGCAGCAGATGTTCACACCAGAAACATCTTGCAAAACGTGGCAAGGAAGTCACAACTGGCTGTGGGTGGAAGCTGAGTAAACTTCATCCGGGTGGAGTTTGGGAGGGGCTTGACAAACCACTGCTGTCTCCAACTTACACACCTGACATCCTCTTCTTGGTCTCAGCTTGCAGAAGAGCCAGCAAGGAGTGACCAGGAACCATCCCACCACTGAAGCCAGCAGCTCCTCAGAGGGCTGGGTGTCCTGCAGGTTTTCTCCCATGGCAGTCAGTGGTCAGCTTCAGCTCACCTCTGATTTCCCTCCAGGGCAAGGTGCTGGCTCACTGTCCGGCAAGCTGGTGGCACCCGAGCCCACAGCAGCTGCCCTTGAAGGTACAACCCCTCCTTCCCCTCCATGGGGCTTTGGTGGGGCTCCTGCTGGAAAAGCCCATAGAATAACCCTGGCTCATCCCTAAAACCTTACAGCTCAAACACCAAACTGCCTTCCAAGAAGGCAGGACTTGATCCCATCAGAGACTCACAAATCTCTGTTTAGCAACATGCTTTCTCTCCTCAATGAGAATATTTTCAACCTGGTAAAAAGGGAGCTGCCTGGGTATTATTAACCCACTTGGGGGTTGATTCAGAGATGTGGAAGTTACTGGAAAGATGCTCGTTAATATATAAACCTCTGCATCATAATGACCAACAAACAAGGTCTGTTTTAGCTGTAGAGGGAGAATTGAAACTATCATTTCAGGTCATTTCCTAGCAGGGCAGATGCTGCAATCTGTGCAGCATCCTGGAACTGACATGTTTTCTGTATTCTGTGCTGAACCCTCCCCTCGCAGCACCTGCACCGATGTAACTGAGCATTATGCACGTTCATCAGCTGAACAATTACCCCCGGGGAATGAATGATTCATTACAAAATGGTTTCTCTCAGAAGAGAAAGAAGGTTTTGTCTAGTTTTTAGGAGTACCCCAGGAAACCTCCATTTATTTATGCCTGCTTTTGTTTGACAATAGTTTCTTTGTTCCCCTCTGCTGTTGCTTTTTCTCGTGGCAGTTAGCAGCAACGTTTGGCAACGGCAGTGGGGGAAAGAAAGGAAAGGCAGAATCTTTGTTAAGAAGGAAAAAGAAATGCGTGCCTAACAAAATAGAATCGAAGCAACGTGTTTAAGCAAACCAAAGGCATAGACACTTGAGGTTTTTCTCCATGTGTGTTTACATTTTCTGGTTATTGGAGTCTGTCATTTCCCGCAGCAGCTCTGATTTCTCCAGGTTGTCCCGAGCTCAATTACCTGACTCTGGTCAGAGGAAGTCCATCCTAAAGACCCAGCTGATATTTTCCTGCACAATTGTGGTCTAGAAGATGTTCTTAAGTAGGCACAAGTAGATTTGTGTCTGTTAAGGTTTTACTGGACGTGCAGAGCGATCACCAATAGTCATCATCCACCCATACCAGTCTACAGACTGCTTTTAGTCCATCACTGGCCCTTAAATCAATGACCTGTCCTGGGAGGTCATCCCATGCAAACAGACACAAGATCTGGTACCCCATCACCTCCTGTGACTGTGAAGCCCCAGCTCTGGGAGCGCAGATTAAGATAATGTTTCCATGTTAGGAGGCATTTTTCTTTTTATTTAGCAAGAAATCCACGGAAAGGAGGGGAGAAGTATCCCAAGGAAGTATGAGAGTACACATCTGCCCACTGATAAAACAAAAAAGACNTGTGCACTTCCTCTTCTAGGCTTCCCTCTGGAAGTTCTTAAAGTAGATTCACTAATGAAAGCAATTTCATTAATGGGTGGGTGGAAGAGGTAGGAAGGACACGCAGAGGGACTCGGGAACATGCCAGAGTCTGCAAATTTGCTGTTTACTTTATAATTCAAGGCACAATAGGCATAAATAAAATGGGATGCAGAAAATCAATGCTGGTAAATAGTAAAGGATGCTTTGGGGGAGATTGGAGAGGAAAGGTGTAATTGCTGCTGAGGAATGTTTAGAAACAACTGAGATAAGAGGCATTAGGACAATGGTATATGGGACTGGTGATTCAAATCAGAGGCCCACCCTAACTCTTGGGACAGATTAAAGGATGGCTTAAACAATCTCCTGGCTGGCATGGCTGAGATAAACCCGGCCCTGCCTGATCTCCAGAGGAAAGAGCAGATTCACGACTTTGCCCTTTCCTGGGTTTCTCTGCTTTCACAGCCCCTCGGGACCCCTCGCAGTTTAACCATTCCTGGAGCACCAGGGAGAGCTCTGTGGGGGCTCTGCTCCACCTCACTCTTTTTAACTCCTGCCCAGTCCCTCCAGCTTCAGTGTGGCGTGGAGCCAGCCCACAGCCAGGCATCCCTACCTCATTGCTGGGCACTGAGAGCTAAGTTTGGGGTCAGCCAGCTGCTCCTGGTGCTTCTTGCGGCTGTTTGGAGCTCTCACCTGGAGAGAGGCAGAGCCTGTGGTTCCACTAAATCCTAAAGAGAGGTGGAAGCAGTTGCCAAACAGGGAGAAATGGAGATACCTGCTTCCAGTGCAACTGCATAGGAAAAAACAAGAAGTACGGGTGAGTTTGAACCACGCATGGTAAAGGAGAGAAAGGGCATGAAGTGGGCTGGCAGAGGATGAAAAGCAGTGGCACATAAATCACAGCCTGTCAGCAGGTTTTATATGCCACAGAGGAATAAATACCATGGGAGTTAAAGCAGGGCACTGTGAATGAGCGTGGAAGAACAGAAAACAATCAAGGATAAGAGAGAGGCATACGTGAAGTGTAAAGCATCACCCCAGAGAAGGGAGGGAGGTGTTACAAAGTAGAGGGGAGAGAGTGAAAGAAGTAACACGCACGTGTGCATGCTCAAACACACAAAAGAAAAATAAACAATGAAAGAAATATTGTGCAAGAGATCAAGGTAAATATGAAACTCTTCAGACATGCAAGGGAAAAAGTCTCAAGAGGAGACAGCAAATTTGCTTGCACGACATGGGAAGGATAATTTATTGATATGAGCTGGCCACTGGTAAATGGAAAAAAATATAATTAACTGTTTTCCTTAATATTCCCAAAGGAAGGTAGCAGGAGAGAGGCCAGGGCATATCCCACACTAATTTACATTGTAGGAGGACAAAAAACACTGGAAGAAAACAAGGAGAGCATGGCCTGACTATCAGAGCACTGAATAAGTGACAAATCTCTGTGGGGAGGTCAGTGAAGTGCAGGAGGCAGGGGACAGGAGGCAGGGGCAGGGGGACAGGGCCCCAAGGAAGGGTGATGGGAGGTGCTGGCACAGGGATGGGAGGACAGGGGAGCCTCTGCTGTGGGCATTATGAGGCTGGGAATGTGAGAGCTCCTGCGCCTCCCTCATCCCCCCCACTCCATTCCCCTTGCAGACCAGTCTGCTCAATGGCTGATTGGAAATGAGGGAGATCCCCACTTGTGGGAGGTGCAGCAAAGATTGGGGAAGCTTCCAAAGTGCAGGAATGCA
This sequence comes from Edolisoma coerulescens, assembly GCA_013397115.1. NCBI lineage: Eukaryota > Metazoa > Chordata > Aves > Passeriformes > Campephagidae > Edolisoma > Edolisoma coerulescens. Next base: position 374,561 of record VWZW01006407.1, on the reverse strand, counting down.
AAATAAGCCATTTTATGATAAGGCAGAGGGGGAGAGTGATACTGGAAAAGTTACGACTGGATGGCAATCCATGAAGCAGCTTTCCTGACAAGGGATCCACCTCTCAGATGTGCTGCTTCTCCTGCAGGAGGGCCTGGGCATCACCAGACTCTAATGAAACTTGACATTAAAGGACTCTCTGGTTTGACAATGTGGTACAAAGCTCCACCTGCAGCATCCCTAGGATGGGGGCCTGTCCTACGCACCATCCACGTTCTTGTTGTCACCCCAGCTGTGCCTCAAGGGTGGGAGGACCAGCAGGGATCACACACTGTGCCAGCAGGGCTGTAGGGACACCTGGCACCTCTGCCAACCAGCAGGAACATTTGGCAGCATCCACCAGGGCCAGGGGCAGGCCAGGGTAGGAATGGTGAGAGTGCTGCAGGCAGCGGCTGGAAGGATGCTGGGGATGAGGGGAGGCAGATGAAGGTGCCATGTAGCTTGGTGGCTTAGCTCAGTGTGGAATGACCATCACCCTGTTACACACAAGTTTAAGAATTAACAGGATCCAATATTATGCAGCTTTTGTAACCAATGTGATGAGCTGGTTTATCAGGCTCACTTAACTTTCCCCTCAAACCTGCACTATCAGCCTGTCAGTGCCAGGGTGCTTTTTTTAGCCTCCCCTTTCATATCTGTGTAAGCTCCAAGGGCAGATCCTGTATCCAGTAAAAGGATTGTGTTCAGGAAACTGATAAACAACCCGTGCCAAATGGAGGCAGCAGCATCCCTCGTTTGGTTTTGGAGGACAACTCCCAGCTGCATCTCTGTGCTGGTGCCCTAAGCACTAAATGAAGAGTGTTCCTCATCTTTGCTCTGAATCTGGACCCTGAGTCCTCGGGAAGCCCTGGAATATGGCTGAGGACTGGTCCTGGTGGTTTTCCCTTCTCTGTGGGTCCCTGTCAATGTCAGCACCAGCCACACGGTGCTCTGGTGGGTACTGGCAGCAGCATGTCTATTACGAAAAGAGTACATTGAATTACTGGGGTGTAAACAGCTGCATTGAAATAAAGGACTGCAGCACTTCTTGATGCTTATTCTCCAGGTCAGCTCCTAAGGTTTCTCTCTTGTTCCATCCAGCTAAATATTTGTGTCCAGCTGCTTGTGTAACCTTTGGTGGTAAGAGGCAATCTGCTGCTTCCCCCTGCCAGGATCCCCGCTTCTGGACAAGCCCTGCTGCTAAATGTGCATTTTCTCCCCAGAGGCCTATTTCCCCTGCAGTCTCCTCTGTTTCATAAACCTTACCCAGACACCAGTTTTCACTGCATGCCCTAAAGATTACTGGTGTCACAGTTTCACTTTGGAAATGCTTGGCAGAGCCCTCTGCTTTGCAGACAGGAAATTTTGTTTTTCCCAGGGCTGGGAGCCTAAAGTGCCCATCCTGGCACTTGAGAGGACTGTGACTAACTCACATCTTTCCCCACAAATGGGTTGTTCCCTCCAGAGCAGCAAAGCAGCTTTTGAGCTGTGTCTCATCACCCTTCATATCCTGATGTTTGGCTCAGAAGCACCTGAAGGTGGTGGCCTGCTTTTAGGGACAGGGGAGGAAGGTGAGCCTGAGGAGTTCAGCCACTGCTCTGGGGAACACAGCCACGGGAGGGACACAAAGGGAGGGCTTTGAAGCTCCCAGCTGTCCTAGAGACTGTGGGAAACCTTGAAAACACTCCTTTTTACTCCTTCTTACGTGATATCCAGTCTGATGCTGGTCTCCCAAGTCATTCAGCAACACTCCTCTTGTTTCTTTCTTCCCACAGGAGCCTGTGGATCTGCTGAAATCCACAGAGCTCTCACCAGGATAAATGATTGCAGGGATTTCACCTTCATCCTTGTGTTTGTGGGAAAGCTTTTCTGAGTGCAGTCTGAGATCCTAACACAGGGCAGCTACATTAACATGCCCTTTTCCTTTTCTCTTTCATGGTTGAACTTGGGAAATAAATGAGCAGCATATGGAGAAGGCAGTTATACGACAATGGTAGTGTCACCTCTGTTCCTGTGCTGGGACATCTGGCAAAACTCCCCTGTGCAGGTAATATTTAGGGTAGTCAGTTGTTCAGGATGGAGCCTGAGCTCACTGGGGATATTCAGACAGTTCCTATCAGACTCATAGGTCTCAGGAGAGGAAAAACAAACCATAAAGTAAAGAGATCCCAAATTTATAAACCAGAAAAGTAAGTGCCTGCACCTCCTCCCTACAGGATGCTGTCATTTTTCATTTCATTTGGAGCTTTCTATTACATTTTGTATTTTTACTTTAAAAACATCTCATTGGAGAAAAGCATATTTTATGTCATATTTCCAGGTTTTGCTGCCCTGTTCCACAGGGCACAGGGAGGAAAAGCATTGTGGCCTCTCAGTTGTCCCCACTGAAATAAATCCAACCAGGAGGAGGACAGTGAGGTGCTGTGACTTCCTGCAGGAGCTGTCCCATACACAGGAGCACAGCTGGTTTGCTCGTGGGTCCGGCTCACACGGGCAGCAGCCTTTTACCAGCCCTGCTTTGCAGGCAGCCAGGGCTCAGCTGAAGGTGTGGGATCTGCTCAGTGTCTCAGGCTCATCTTCCTTCCTAAGGCTCTCCCAGTTTTCCCATGGCAGCGGTGCTGTGGCCACTCTGCCCTGGCCACAAGGATGCTGCAGAGCACCTGGCTGCCCAGAGCCAGGACATCCCTCCTCCTCTACAGTCCTGGATCTCACGTGGCTGCCCAGAGCCAGGACATCCCTCCTCTGCCACGGTCCTGGATCGTGTATCCTGAGCACCTCAATAAAAGTTGGCTTGGTAGGAGCCTCACGGGCGCTCTCTCTCCGGAGCTCCTGCGTGCCTGCCCTAGGAACACTGCGTGCCCTGCATATCCCAGCACCTCTTAGAGACCGAGGATATCCGAGGAGGGCAGATTCAGCAGAGGACCTGCCAGAAACCTCCACCCTCCCGGAGCAGCTGCTGGGATTCAAGCCGGATACCCTAGGGCATTTCAAATGGTACTAATCACCGATATTTAAACATCGCAATCCCACCTGGTAAACCAGCAAAGCCCTTTCCCGGCAGATCCACTCCCTGGTGTGACGGGGTGGGGCAAGACAGATAAAGCAGGACAGATAAAGCATGGCAGTACTTCCCTGCTAGGCATTCCCTGCAGGCAGCAGTCACAGGAAATTCCCGTAGAGTGTAAGAGAGGGAGAGCCTTTCAACAGGTTTAATTTTAACCATCCTGCAGAGCTGTATCATTTCCTGGGAATACTACGGGCCTATTTGGGGATGTTGCCTTTCTCAAATGAGCCCTTCAAAAGAAAATAAATAAATAAATAGCATGCCCTTTTAAATCTTTGCTTCTTACTAGACTAGTGTTGGATGTCATTTGTAAGTGTAGCTCATTTTTAATTCTACATGGAGTTAGGAAGGCTGCTTGGGGTTTTGTGGGACAGGTGTGGTAAAAAAGGGTCTGTCATCTCCAATAATACGGTGCAGAGGCTGTGTGTGGGGAATACACCCAAGCTGACTTTCCCTGGTGCAGGCTGCCTTCCAGCCTCTGGATGCCTTGAGCGTATTGCAGTGGGGTTTTTTTGTTCTGGTTTTCTTGCTTTGTGAAGAAAAACTGAAGCGACTGAGCCCCAGAGCATCTTAACCCCAGGGAGCTGGTGGGTTTCTTTAACCACAATTACCCAGAAAAGTGAGGGCTGTGGTAGCTCTCGATGGGACTGGTGTTCCCTGCCTGAACACTGGGTTGCTGTTGAACCTCTGCTGGAGCTGACTCCTGCAGGGTGGGGTAGCCCAATCACCAGTTGTTTGAGTTTTGTGCCCAAAATGCTCTCTGATGCACATCCTTTCCCAGCTCCACAAAGGACAAGCACAACTTTTATTTCACCCTTGAGCAAAAGAGAGAAGGCAGCACTGACTTGTGTTTTATTAAAGCCAGGCCAACTGCTTGGGGCTTTCTTGTGACAGGAATTATCAATCTTAAATATATATGTAGTGGAGCAGGCTGGTTTTGCTGAAAGCCTGAAGGATGAGCTGGGCACTGCACTGCTTTGTGCCTTGTGTAAACACCCATTCTTTGGTGCCCGTGACTGGGCAAAACCTCCTGACCTAAGTGCTGCCCCTTCACCATGGACGCTTTGCCAGATAAAAGGCAGCATTTATGACCCTAAATATATCGTTATGCTGATTAAAAGGAGGGGCTCGGGAGCTGTCAATGTTTTATCAATTCCCTGGGTATTCCTATGTTCCCCTCATGTGGGCTGGAAGCCCTCAGGAATTTGCACCTACTCTGAAGTGCCCCCTGAGCATCCCTGGGTTTGAGAGCTCCCTGAGCACCCCTGGGTTTTCAGTTGTGCTGCCAAAGCACTTACCGTGTGGTGTGGGATCCCTTGGTACCCAGCACAGGCTTCTGCGTTCCCCTCCGGTGATCAGGTGCACCGAAGACAGGCAGTGATTCAGTGCTGCTCTTTCAGCTCTGAGCCTCAGATCAAAGTGTCGCAGCAATTCCTGGCTCCCAGAGCCCGGCAGGGCCGTGTCCTGCAAAGCCCAGATTCACGGGGAACTCCCTCTGCCAGTTCAGCCTTGCCGGGAGCTGTTGGAAGGCTGTGGGCTACCAGGCATCCCAAGAGCTCGGGTATCGTCTGTCCTCCCCCGGCCCTCACAAAGGCAGCACAAAAGCAGAAAGGCATCTTTGCTCTTTGGCTGCTTCATCAGAAATACCCAAACCTGCTGCCGGGCAAGCTCCTGGTGGAGGGGGATGCTGCAGTCACGGAGGGGAGCGGAAGCACCTCACTTCTCCGCGATGCACGAGGTAGACGTTCCTTTGTTCAAGATGCTCAACACAATCAGAGGAAGAAATTATTCTTAATGTTTCCCCCAAGAGAATGTAGGATCTGATTCCTCCCTCCCTAAATCAAAAGCAGGATGAGAAGGCAAGAACATCCAGTTTTGTCTCATCTCAGATCTCTGTCTCAGGATATAGGGCTGTAAAGATCACTGTGCCTTAATAGCTTCCAGCTAAGAGAACAACATCCAGAACAAACACCAAAATTGGTTAAAAAGGATGACTTAGAGAATAAAAGCAGGCTAGAAAAGAATTCCCATCCCAAATGAAATTAGTGTAATTGCTTCAGCCTTTTCCTCTCAGGACCAAGGTACTATGGGGTAGTTTGTTTTCCTCTTCCTAATACACACCATGTGTTTTTTGGACTCATTCTCCAGTCACCACATGACCTGACAGCTGCTTTCCCCTCCAATGCTCGGGCAGCTGTGAGCAGCTGCTTCCTCTGCCACACCCACACCGAGTCCCTCCACAACCAGGGGAGCAGGAAGGGGCTCTGGCACTTCTGTCTCGCTCCTTTGGTGGCTGCACAGCTCTTCTCCTGCCCTGAAAGGCAAGAGCAGGGAGGGCAGGATGCCCTGCTCGGCCCCCCATCTTTGCCAGGGCAGCACCTTTTTCTGCAGGACAGATTTCAGCCCTGCACACCAGATTTCAGATGGAATTCTGCAGCAACGCTTCCTTTCTGGCAGTTGGGCTTTGTGTCCCCACCGTCTGTTAGTGCCACTGCTAATTGTGCAGAGAGCCTCAAGAGAAACTGCTGATAATTGTCCCCAAATTTCACAACTGCAACAAGAACAGACTGTGTCTAACCATGGATTGAGTGTGCTGCCAGGCCATTAGCTTTTGTTCATTTTGCTGTTTAGGAGGCACCTTTAATTATTTTTTTTTTCCTGTATTACAAAGCGAGAAATACTTAGCATTTATTTAATTAGCTTGGCTACAATACAGACGTTCCATGATTACAAACCGAAGTCAGTAAAACCCTAACGTGAATGGTACTTTTTTGTCCCATTGGAAATTAAAAATCAGTTGCACTATGATTAAATTGATTCCGGGTGGTTTCTTTTGAGCAATTATGTTCAAAAACTGTCTGCCAGTCCAATTTGCTATCAAATCTCACTTTATCGCTAGCATTCCACATGCAGGTGCATAGACAATGTAAACCCAAAGTCCTACAGAATTATCATCCTTTTGTAGGAATGAAATGCTGATTGTTTATTATCTGATTTAATTTCTGGTGGTTAAATCTGAGCAGTCTGATTTAGCAACATTTTCAATCAACCTTACAAATATTTGAATGCATTTATGTAACAATTAATGTGCAAAATAGCGTGGAGCAAAGTCAGCTCTTTTTTTTCTGCTTCAGTCAGGGCACCCAATTCCTGTCCCCTAAGGACTGGGATGTTCCCAGGGCAGCCTGGTGTGGGACTGCACGTGAAAGGAGCTGTGGTGCTGTCCTTGGGAGAAGGGCACCATCAGGATGTGGCAGTCCCTCTCCTCTCTGTGGGGCCACCAGCGAGAGGGGCTGGAAGCAGGGCTCCCCTGGGATGAATTTGGGACCACAGCCCAGTCCCATACTTCTCCTAGTGCACCTGGAAGCGGGACTGCACCCCTCGGGCTGTGCTGGCAGCTGAGGGTGAAGCTGAGGCTGGCTGCAGAGCAGGAGCTGCTGCGTGGGACACTGTCCTGCTGCCCCTCTTGGGCATGGTGAAACCAGGTCACCAAAGAGAGCTCATTTGTGAATTCAGGTCACTAGAACAGCTCTAACATCACACTGTGTGACTTTATTTATCAGAGGCATTGGATGGACTCAACATTGCCCATCAGCTCTCAGTCATCTCTTCTCCAAGCTGTGAGGCACCATCCCTGTTTGCAGACAGGTGGAGGCAGCTCCCATGGCAGTGGATTGGAGCTGTGCCAGCTGATGGAGCAGGGATGGGGCATCTCTGAGCTCTGCTGGTGGCACTTCTTGCTGTGAGAGGTGACTGAGTGCAGGCTGGGATGGCTCTGGTGTCATTTTTGCACAGCCACTGCTGTTGTGGATGCCTCCCTTCCCCTCTGCACAGCAAGCTGTAGTTGGTAGTGATGCTGTTGACAAAGAGGTGACTCATTTCCACCACCAACTCTCTCTCGCACAATGCATCCATATCCTGTTTAATTTCACACCTATCCTGTTTGCTTGGTTACACAGCATTACTGTTCTGTTTGGTGAATTTTAGATTGTATTATAAGGAGTGAATTTTTATATTATATTATGCTATATGATAATTGCTCATTTAATTTTAACTTGGTAATATGTTTATACTGCAAACAGTTATGAAAATGACTTATAAGAGTATTTTAACTAGATGTGTAATTTGAGGATACGAATTTAATATGCTACACAAAGCCTTATGGGGCAGAATTGCTGTGCCCTTACTCAGTTAGGTAAATGGGAGTTTACTTGAGCACAGAAGCATTCACAACCCAGGGAGTATTTTGAGACCACTGCTTAATTACGATAATTACCACCCATAAGTCACAAACTCGGATGTGATGTATCACCAGATCTGTGCCTGGCTTTGCTGCAGATGGGCAGTGCAGTGTTGAGCAAGGAGCACAGAACCCGAGCTGTGCACCTCTTCCTCACCCCTGCGAGGAGTTACTCATGCTGCTCGTTTTGCCACAGGAGTAATGAGGAGATGAATGCCCCTGTTTCCACCAAATACTCAGGAGTTCCTCGGGTGGACGGATGTTGTCGGAGTGGAAGCCACATCACTCCATTACGTTGCCTATTTTTTTGGCCTGGCCTGAAGTGTTGCACCCAGCAGAGGCCTGATACCAGAGCACTGGGAGCTTTGTGCATCTCCCTGCCAGCACCCCACTCATCGTCCCTGAACATCCCTCCATGAGCCACAACCCTCCTGGGTGCCCTCTCCTTATCCTCCCAACCCTCTGCTCCTCTTGATCCCACTGAACCGGAACTTTTAAATTACTGCTATCCTTAGTGTAATTTAATGAAGGAGCTGAGGGAATGGGCAGAGATAGGGGGAAGATCAGTGGGAGATGCTTAGGTGGCCCTGCAGGTCTTGTCAGCCTAGGGGAGACCCCACGGCAGGCTGGCTGCACAACTTCCAGCTTTCCCAGCCGCAAAGTGTCTGCTCTACACAGACTAAGAAGTTGCTCTCCTGTCTCTGTTTCCATAGTGGATTTTAGTATTGTAAATACTGATTGGACGAATGACAATGAAAGAGATTCTTCAGAGCACCTGGAGGTTTGGTAGGTAATATAATTTGGCTTGCTGTGAACACTTGTACTTGAAATTTCCAATTTCAATGTGGAATTAAATTTTGACCTGATCAGCATACCTGACTCAGCACTACTGGCAGGTTTGCTAACCCTTTATTTAATGTTCTGATCTACTGTTTGTTTCGACTTTAGCAAAAACCTTCCTTTTCTTTAGCAAAGTGTAGCAGCCAAGCTAAACAAATATCAGACAATCCTTTTAACTGTGCCCACTTCTTTTGTTTGAATGCCCAGAGTTTCCCACCCCATCGTGGCACCACTCCTGCTCTTCACAGCAAAGGCACCTCATTTCTGCTGACCCTGGTGCCCAGAAGCACCTTGCTCTCACCATCTGGGTCCTGGCTGCAAAAAATTCATGCCTTGGCCCCTTGGGTTTCAGGCAGCTGCCCATTTCCCTCCTTGCTCCTGCTCTGCCAACCTTCTCTCTCGTGGTCTCGGGCCCTGGGGCTGCACCCGCAGTCATCCCAGCAGCACAGGATCACACCCTCCTCCTAAGTCAAGTGCAAAGTCAGAGGCTAAGCAGAGATTAGGGATCAGGTATTTTAGTCAGGGGACATCCTAAGAACTTGATCCGAACAGCTTGGCTTAAAATAAATAACCCATTTTCAATCAGGTTTTGCTTCTGACAAGCAGAGCTCCATGAACACAGAAAAAAGTAGGAGAAGGATGAGGTCAGGCTCTGGAGCAAATCCACCAGAGTCATGCATGGCAGTGATACAATACCAAGCAACAGGGACTCACTAACACGAAATGTTTCTTGGGTTAAGCAATGTGTCCTGGTTTTCCATCTATGTCATGTGCAAGTAGCCAAGTTCCACTGTCAGTTTGGGTTCCTGTTGGGACTATTCTCATAAGGCAAATCTCAGAGGAGAAAACTCAAGGGATTAACAGGATATCTTTTCCCAGTAGTATCACTGGATTTCGAATGAGGCCTAAAATGTTGCTGATGCTAAAAGTATGTGCACTTGTAGCTTCACAGGCTTAGCCATGCCCTTTAATAATCTTTAATGATCCGATCCCTTTGCAGTACCAACAGCAATAACAGCATTGGGGTGATGCCAGGAGATGATGAGCCATCCTGGTTACTTACGCTTTAGTGCTTCAGGAAGACAAACTTCTACTACTCCTGCCAAAGAAAAATGGGTCCCTTTTGACTCCAGTAACCAAATCCTACTCCCCCTTAAGCTGCCAAGTGCCTTCTCCCACAAGATCCTACCTGCCACACTCTGTGCCCCACGGGGTGCTGTGTGCCTGCTTCACCTGCACTACCAGCCCAGCCATGAATTTTGGTTTTTCCCCAGTCACCGTGCTGTCTCATGAGCTGCAGGGATCTGAAAGGGTCTGGAAAACACGCTGGCACTCCAGCCCCTGGAGGCAGGCCATTTGCACCCTGCTGCAGCCTCTGCTTCTGCCAGGCATGTGACAAAGTTGGCTGCTGTGTGTCATTGTGGTGAAGAGGATCTGAACAAGAGCCTCTTCCACGGGCAGCCTGCGGTGCCAGTGCACAGGATTGGAGCTGCTGGGGCCCACTGCAGGGAGGGCCCGGAGAATAAAGACAGTGGGCAGTCTCTCCTGTGTTTGCAGTGTGGAAAGGGGGCTTCTGAAGGCACCTCACACTTCTGACAGTTTTTCAGATATGTTGCAATCCTGCGAAAGCAAAGCCTCCTCACGTGTGCAGTTTCTGCACTTTTCCCTCGGTGCTGTTCTCCCTCTCTCCCGGTGCAGATGTTGCCTCCTTCCCCAACAGGCAGATGAGAACTTTGTACCTTTGGCCAGTGTTTTTTAAAGTCAGACACTGACCAACCTGTTGTTCAGCCAGGTGACTCCTGAGGCAGCTATTCCTACTAAGTTTTCCCTCCCACAAACTCCTGGGATGGCTCTTTCACAGCCAGCCACTTGCTACTGTGGGACACAGCAGTCAGTCTGAGCACAGCCAGCCCGGGATGCAGGAAAACTCTCTGACTCTTGCTGGAGCCGCTGGAGGGTAGTTTATGGCATGACATCACCAGCACAGCTCAGGCATGAGCAATGACACAGAGGGGAACTGGGGCTTGGATGCCAGGGGGAGGAGGGAACAGGAAGAAAAAGAGAAGGAAGAAGGAGGTTTGTTTCCTGTTTTCTTCGCTGCGAGTCTCAGCAGCACACCCTCGCTGTCTTAGAGCGGGATCTCTGGTTTTGGGACACTGTAAGACACACAGATTGAAAGGGAAACCACCACACTGCCTTGCTCCTAATCAAACCCTGCTTTATTGTAGCATCTTTGTTTCCTCCAGGTAGTGGGAAGCTTGAACTCAGTTCTTGTCTTAATTCTCCCTGGTGCATCACCAGCTCCCCTCCCCTCTGGCACCAGCAGGGGCTCTCCCCAGGGTTCTCTGCCTCTGGGCACCACGCCCGGGCTGCTGTGCCATGGTACATTAGAGCAGATCTAACCCTGTGAGCCCCACTAATCCCTCCAGGGCAGGAAAACACTGTTTAACGGGAGGATGCAGCAGAACGCAGAGACTGTGGTGTGCAGACATCACGGTTTACCAGGGGTAGCCCAGACCCCTAATCCCCAGGTGTTACCATTCCCAATAGGTTTGTGGGGGGTTCTGAGGACACCCCGGGCCCAGCTGAAGGACACAGATTTGAATCTGGGGTCTCCAGGGCTGCAGCCACAGCTCAGTCCCTGCTCGTTGTCCACACCTCATCACAGCCACCACGTTCAAAGTGTCTCGAGATGCTGTTCCCACATGGAGGGTTTCTTTCTTTTTCACTGATTTAGTGAACAGAGTAGGGTCTCCTGTCATCCCTCAGGATTTCTAGGGAAGGTATTTAAAAGAAAAACCCTGGGATCTGTAGGTTTCCATCAAAATAACGGCGCCTGTGATGACAGGCAAAGTATAAATGCTTAGGCAGACAAAGATAAGCGTTGGTGCTGTGGCTGCCTATTTAAATCAGAGCCACACAAACGCCGGTCTGGACAGGAGAGACCCAAAGTCTTTCTTGTTCATTACGTGAGCCTAAGCAGAAGACCTTTATTTGAAGCTTATTTCTGCTTTCATATGTCACAGCAGCAGTATTCTCCAGCAGTGGAGGGCAGCTTTTCTCTAATTTTAGATCTTTCTCTGGGAAGATGGCAGCTGACAACGGAGACAGGCCTCTGAAAAGGATGGATTTGAAGGCTTGCCTTTTTACTAAAGATGTACAAGCTGTGCAGCGCGGCGGTTCTTGCGAGATCAAACCGAGTGGATTTCAGATTCAAATCCCACCCTACTTTGAGGTCAGACTCCAGGCAATGTGTCCCAAGCTGCTCACCAACAGAAAGGCAGGCGTCGTGGGTTTTTTTAGCAAAAAAATACAAATTGTGAGAGCTAAGGAAGGGGAGCAGGAGCAGGGATAAATGATTTACATGCAGCAAACCCGCTGAGGAAGTCAAACAGATGCTTTATTGTCTCCCAGGGCTCTAGGCTGGATATATCCATTTCTAAACAGAGCTTGCTGCACCCTCAGTGAATCGTTTCAGGCTACAAATTGTCCTGCAAGGTTCAAGGTAAAGCTTCTCTGTTTCCCTCCTGAACAGCTCATGGCACCTGAGAAAAGGCAGAGCCAGCCCACAACACGGGCAGAGGTAGGAAACGCCCCACCAGGTCAGCTGCAATCCCCCTTTTTTGTGCCCACAGTGTGTCTGACGGGCTTTCAACAGCAAGCTTAGGAGACACCTCAACAACTTGCTTTGCACCATCTGTTTCAGTTATTAAGAGAGAAAAGTTTCCACAAATGGGGAGTCAAAGTGGGCAAGCAGAAGCTGCCAGATGAGTTACTCATGGAGGTGAGTTAATTTTTTTTTTCTGTGGAGCTATTCCCTTATCACAGATGTGTCACCCTTTGTGTCCTCACTTGGGGCAAGTGATGCATTCTCCCCGGGGCCCTTTTTTTGTCATTAGAAGGCAATGTAAAGTATCTATCCGTGTATCTGCCTAATCTCATTCCGGCTGTTGCTGTGATGGCTAGATAACAGATATGAAAATTAGGGCTTGTCTAGCAAGGCTCAGCTCTCCTTCTGAATGACTTCCGAGAGGGAGTGACCAATCTCTACGGCACACAGGGCTGCCCTGACAGGCAGCAGCCTGGAGACCAAGCTTCTGACTCCCATATATGTTTGCATTCATTTCTGTGTAATTTTTAAAAGAAATTTCGCATTGGATTTTGTTCAGGTGCACATTCGTCATGTATCAATGTCTCGTGGAGTTGCAAATTTTAAAGGGATGTTGTAAGGCTAAAAATAATCTTGGCTGGTTTCCCCTTTGTTAATCAGGTGCTGATGGCCACACAAGCTGAGTGGGAAATGCCTGTCTCTGGTTTGCACTCCTTTTGCTCAGGAGATGGAGACAGGGCAGAGCTCAACATCCCTCAGCAGGGTTCAGAACCATGGACCATAAGCATATTCTTCTTGGAGTGTTGAGCAATTCCTTCCCCAACTTAACAGACTGAATTTTAAATATCTAATTTAGCTTTCAGCTGCATGTTATTAGCCTTTTTTTCCCCTTTCAGTTTGAATTGTAAAAGAGAAAAAAAGAGAGAGAAAAAACCCTAGGCTTCTGTCGGTAGCCAGGCCCCCAGTTTGTTTTCCTTTTCAGTCTGATGCACAAGGATCCAGTAAAGATTTGTAAATGCTGCTGGAGAGTGTTCATTTACATCAGAACATGCTGTTTGCAACTGATTTTTAAAGACCCACTCTCCTTCTCTATTAATTTTATGCTGTGAAATAAAATGGTACAAAAATAACACATACAATGATTTTGACAGCAAACTAAATAGGGTGCTCTGTAGGAGATGCCATCACTGATTTTGCCCATTTTGTTTAGCTGAGAAGGAGCCGGGGAACACTTGCTTTGAGAAAAATCACTCTCCAAAGGACAGCAGCTGGGGAAGCGGAGGCTGGTAAGCAGTTGCTGACTGAAGATTCCTAAGCCTGGGAACACTTACCACAGACAGTTTTCCCTTTGGAGGGCGGGGAGCTACGTGTGTTACTCTGCCACCCAAAAGGGAGGAGTCTCTCTTATCCTTCCAAGACGAACTTTTCCAGTGGCTCACTGTCCCCTGCCAGAAAAAAGCACATATCTGTCTTCATCTTGCTCCTCTCCTTAAACTGAGATTGCCTGGCACTGCCAGCCTGTCTTCAGAATAACTTGGGGAACACGCCTACAGACACATCTTGGCAAAGGGGGGAAGGGAGGAGTGCAGAGCAACCAGTCATGGCAAAGACTGTTGTTTTCTACAGGGAGCAAAATGAAGCAGAGATCTTCGTGTGCAAAAAATNGGGTTGCCAGCTGGCAAAAAAAAAAAGAAAAGAAAAAAAAAAAAAAAAAAAACCAAAAAATAAAAAAAAAAAAAGGAAGAAGAAGAAGAAAAAACCCACAACCCATAGAAATAGCATCCTAGAAATCTTACATTTGTGTGTGCACTTGGGTCTCCTGTGATGAGACCACATGTGGAGGAGAGACTGTTAATATTGTTCAGATAAACATGACACTCCCTTCCTCTGCTTCTGCTGGGAAAAAAAAACCCGACGTGGTGGAGAAGGCAGCTTTTCCAAGAGCTGGAGCACATCCCTTTTCAGCCCTGATGAGGGGGTGCCTGGGTGACCTGTACACCCCTTTCCCCTCTCCCGGTCGGACTTATCACGAGGTGCTGCTCTCAGCGGTGCCATTCCCCCACGATGCCAGGGGGGCCGTAC